>CAUYPK010011827.1:0-33512 GCA_963574355.1 Loris lydekkerianus | reverse complement strand
GCAACTCCCCTGTTGGGTCTTACCTGAGACACTTACCTCTCCTGAGATACCTCATCAGACCCCCTGGTCTACATTAGATCTTCTTCCTCTGAGTACCAGCCTCCACAGCATCCTCAGTGACATGGGTCCTTCTTACAGGAGAGGGACGATTGTGCTGTTGCTTTTCCCACATCTGTATCTTGAACACCGAGCAGAATTGCTTGTATCTGATAGATTTTTAAATTTCAATTTTTGAATGAAGAACTGAAATCAACCTCATAGACCCTCTGTTTTCTCAGCTGTGCAATGAATATATATAATAATGTCAACCCTGAGAGATTTAGCAGAATAACATATGTGAAGTGGTCACAGGGAAGCACATTTAAAACTTGCCATGCCTCATTAATTCTAAGATGCAATTTGCTGCCCACCAAGTTTCAGCATCTCTGAATTTAGAATACATCACTTTATTGAGAAAATGCCATCGATTAATAATCTATGTTTTTTTTTCTTTCTCGTTAATTGTACACAAACAATGGCATATCTTGGCTTTAATGAAATATGGTGGTTCCTTCTGGTACCCACAGGGAATGGTGGTAGCCTTGGCACCCCAAAGGTTTTCCTTTTATGTAAAAACAGGCAACATTTGTGTTTTCTAAAAACATTCAATAAAATAAGTATAAAATAAAAGGAAGCCTAAATATATATAATAAAATAAGAAAAAAAAATGAAGGCATAGCAAGCATGTTAGAATATAACACCTTAATTCTTACAATGACTTCATGACTCCATTTTACAGATCAGGAAATTGAGGCACAAAGAGTCAAGTTGCTGTCCAAGGGGGATCTTATAAATCTGAAGCCAATAAAGCAATAATAAAAAACTGTATCAATAGATGAATATTTAAGACCTATGTTCATTAAATAATTATGAAACATCAACCTGTGGAATAAAATGCCAGTGTACTGGGTGGCGCCTGTGGTTCAGTGAGTAGGGCGCCGGCCTGGTATACCAAGGGTGGCAGGTTCAAACCCAGCCCTGGCCGAACTGTAACAAAAAAATAGACAGGCATTGTGGCGGGCGCCTGTAGTCCCAGCTGCTCAGGAGGCTGAGGCAGGAGAATAGCAGAAGCCCAAGAGCTGGAGGTTGCTGTGAGTCCTGTGATGTCACGGCACTCTACCGACGGCGGTAAAGTGAGACTCTGTCTCTACAAAAAAAAAAAAAAAGACACTGTACTGCATGGTGACACACACATATTTATATATTTTTTGCATGATCTATTTTGTAAAGGAGTAAATATTCAAATTTGATAATTACTGAAAAGGAGGACATTAGATTCTATTTCTTTCATGTATTTAGAAAATAAAAGAACCTCAAATGTTTAGCATTAATATATATTAAAGTAATTATACTGTTCTTTTTTTCTTTTTCTATTTTTTTTGCAGTTTTTGGCCGGGGCTGGCCACCACCTCCAGTATATGGGGCTGGTGCCCTACACCTTTGGGCCACAGGCGCCACCCATTATACTGTTCTGATTTTAGAAGTTATTTAGGGCGGCTATGAGAACACATAAACTATAGAAAGCTAGCCTATTAGAATTAGAAGAGACTGAGGATATTAAATGAAGCCAAGAGTTAAATAGAAAAAAATGCAGACTACGAAATATCCTTGTAGGTAGGTACAAATAGGTTTCTCAAAATATATGTGTCACTACAATAATAACTCTCAAAAAACTGACTTTTATACAGTGCCTGTAAATAGCTGATAGAATTTCTCCAGAACACATTTCCACAAATAACACTTATATATAAAATATCAAAATGAATATAAAAATTCAGCTAGATACAAGATAAACATACAAAGTCAATAATTATTGTAAACAACTCCAACCATTTACAGAATTTAATGGATGCAAAGAATCCTTAATTCACAATTGCAATAAAGTGGATAAAAATTCAGCAATAATAATTATGTATTAATTAATAATTATAATTAATAAATATATTACTATTATTAAATCTCTTAATCCCAAGTACCTGGCATCTATACAAAGAAAACCTGTAAACATTTCTGAGAGACATTGAAATAAGACTTACCTATGAAAAGTCAAACTAAATAGAGGAAAAGTTTGAATATGATTAAGGTATAACTGTCAATAAATGCATTAGTTTAAATTCAATTCTCATGAAAATTTCTAGTTTTGAGTTTTTCTTAAAAGTTGGCTATTTTGAAAGTTAAACTGAAGAATACATGTAAAATTACTATCCAAGAGAGGATTTTTATCAATAGAACACCAATAAGGTAGTACAAATCAATTAGTAAAAGTACTAAGTTTTAAAAATTATATGCATAAAAATTCACAAACAAAATAAGAATAGCAACAAAATGGAGAAAATATACCAAGAATATAATTGAGATAAATTGCGAAAAGGACATGGAAGAACAGAGAAAACTACATTATTTGTGCACCATTTCTAGCCACTCATTGACTGGGGTTGCCCTCAGAAGGGCTGAAACTATTGCACTTTGGGGTGACCCCATGGGCTCCCATGAACCTGGAGAGAATGTTTGGTAGAAAATCAAAGAGATGTAAATGATCAGGGTGGGAAGCTGTAATGTGTATGTGGGGCAGGAGGATCCACTGACTCCCGGTGAACTCACAGGGTATGTATGAAGAACAATTACCATTATGTAAAAAAACCATGGAGGTTAAGGATTAAAGGGCAACACAGAGAAACATTCAAGTGAATGTCTTGAATTCTAAGACTATCACCAAATACATCATGATAGTGGTAGAAATAATATAGAATTATGAGTTGTCATATTTGTTGTGGTTACTTTTGTTTACAACAGGTTGGAAAATTGCAACTCAATGTGTGCTTTGCAAATAAAGTTTTATTGGACACATAGCCATGTCCATTCATTTGTGTATTGTCTATGGCTGATTTTGTCCTAGGATGGAAGAGATGAATGGTTGCAACAGAGAATGAATGACCTATAAAACTGAATACATTTATTGTCTGCCTTTTTATAGAAAAAGGCTTTGCTGATCCCTTGTGTAGAACAGTGTACCGAGCTAATAGACAATCTGAGAACAATTTGTCTGAGGATATGCTGGAGGTATTTAGTGGGCAAGAAAAATGATAGGCCAGTAAAGGACTGCATTTATGTAATACACATTATGACATAAATTTCAGAAGCATATAGGTAGAAACCAAACTAATCACAATATCTTCTTGGCTAATAAACACATTCACCTTTTACACCGTTCATTTTGTCTGCTAACCTTTTTGGCACAGACTGGAAAAATGTGAGTACGTCAACCACTCTTGAAACAGTTCAAAGTTTGAGTTTTAAATCAATACCGTATTGAGAATATGTGAAGATGATTAAGTGGCCCACTAGAAAATTGCTTCTCAAAATTGGACTTGAAACTCTTGAGTTAAATAGCTGCATTAAGAAAAGTTGGTTGTAAGTACCCAGTCAAAAGGAGCTACTTGAAAAATGGATAATTCCAGGATTGAGGTAGAGAAAGGATAGAGTAAGACTAGGAATTTTTTGGTCCCTAAACCCAGGAAAGTGTTCAAAAACTATTGGGAATGTGTCTAATGAATATAAGTTGAGTTGAACAGTCTTGCACTGACTAAATTTGGACAATTTGAGCATAAAAAAATGATGGTATGGATTATAATACAATGTATAAGACAATAATACGTAAAACTCATAAGGTTGTCAAAAAAGAGGGGGATTTAAATGCTTTTTTTTTTTTTTTAAGTAGAAGAATGTCAGCTAATACATACGGAAGAAATAAAAGTGTTAGTATACAACTATTTTGGTCTTACTGATATAAGAATTGACTCAGGTTTCATCAATGAATGTTATAAGTGCCTGATAAAAGATAGTTAGGGAATGGGATGTTTGCATGGCTGAAAATATCACCTTCTAACAGGGAAAAGGTGCTTTTATAATGAAAAGATCTGGCAGATACTACCTAATTCAAATGTCAAACTTAGCCTCCTGAGCAGAACAAATTGACAACACATCTTTTATTGTGATTCAGAGAAAATTACACATCATCTGCATCTTGCCAAAAAAATATTTAACACAGATTTAATTATAAAGAAGCAATCAGAAAAATCCAGAATGTGGGACAATCTAATAGTCAAGTGACCTGGACTATCAGAAACCTCAATAACATGAAAGGTTGTTCTAAAATTAAAGAAGATTCATCTGATTTAAAGGAAAATGGAGAGATGATAATCGAACATAATATTGTGTTTTGTATTCTTGGCTGGGAGAAAAGTAGATATAAAGCACAGTTGGTAGAAATTTGAACATGGATTGTACTAGATGACATTATGGAATCCATATTAAATTTAAATACATTTTAAAAAACATTTTTGACTCTCAGGAATTCAACTCTTAAGTTATCTGACCGTGGCACTAGGTCAGAGGGAGATTTTTTGCGAATCTTCTCCCTTTTGCTAAATATCACAGACCACTTAGACCCAGCTCAAGTTGCAACTCTTCCCTAAAAACTTCTTCAATTATTCTGTATCTCATTACTTTCCTTTCCCTTTGATCTTGTATGACACCCTCCGTATGGAACACATAATTTAGCATTCAGTTTTGTAGGAGTAGAGTAGTGGTGGCCACGGAAGCAGATGAGTATAGTGATTAAGGTCCAGGCCACTTGGGTTTGAATCCAGATTCTACTGTCATCAGAGGGATATTATGACAATTGCCTGCACTTCAGAATCCAAAGTTTAAGGAAGATAATGTTTTTGCTTTTACCTTACTAAAATTTTTTAGTACACTCATCAGATATCCAAATCATTCATAGTCTCTTTCTCACACCAACTGTCTCTCTCCCTGGGCATGCTAGTAAACAAAATATTTCTTTTTCTCCTGAACCTCCATAATGCATATATTCTGATACATTTCACATTCTTCCTTCTAGTGTTATTATCTCTGTATGTACTTAGCTCAATAAACAAACACCTACTTAAGTTTAAACACAACTCTCATCGAGTCTAAGGAAAAGTTGGATAACTGGACTTCAAACAGTGCCACTCTGACAACCTCAGTACCTGAAGTTCATGGTCCTTCCCTCTTTTTGTTTTCCTATTATTATTATTATTATGGGATATCTCCAAACCCCTCTGTTTTTATGTTTTGATTAAATTCTTAATGAGGAAAATACTATGAACGACCTATGGCTATGATCTCTCCAGTTCACTGATTTACTATCTGGGTATTGGGGGTGGGTGATGTGGTACAACAAATAAGTTGGGTTGTAGCAATGTACATTGGAGGACAATTACAATTTATATATTCATACTGCAGTATACAAATCTTGAGAGCTAGGCTTATGGCTCACTTATCCACATTCCCCATTTCATCAAAAACATTTATTTCCACATAATAACTGTGTCCCTCCAAATTCCTATGGTGAAGCCCTAACACCCAATATGACTGCATTTAGAAATAAAGCCTTTAAAGAGGTGATTAAGGTTCAATGAAGCCATAAAGGTGAGGCCCTAATCTATTAGAAGTGGTGTCCTCCTCAGAGGAGGAAAAGACACTAGAGATAGTGTCCCTCTTCCTCCACATGCGGAATGAAGAAAAGCCACATATAGACTCATGGAAAAGGTGTTTGTCCACAATCCAGGGCAAGAGGCCTTACCAGAAACCAACCCTGATTGGATCTTGACCTTGGATTTCTTGCCTTTAGGCATGAGAAAATAAATTTCTGCTAGTCAGACTAGCTAGGCATTTTCTTATGGCTTCCATAGCAGACTAATACAGTAGGTTTCAAAACAGTTGAAGGAAGGAAGAAGAGAAAAAATAAAGAAGAGACATAATAATTCAGTGGAGTACATCCTATCTCACCTCTGCCCCTGCAACAAACAAACAAACAAAAAAACAAACAAAAAAACCCACTTTGGTCCTTTGGATATTATTATCTCTTCTTCAGAGGTAAGAAATTATAGATTCTTGAGTCCTAGGGTGATCTTTATTAGAATATCTTAGAGTACCTAGTTTTTCCACTTCTACACTGTTGGTGGGACTACAAACTAATACAGGGTTTTGGGAAAGAAGTATGGAGAAACCTCAAGGAACTAAAAGCTGACCTTCCATTTTGATCCTGCAATCCCATCACTAGGTATCTACTCAGAAGAACAAAGATCATTTTCCCACAAAGACATTTGTACTAGAATGTTTATTGTAGCTCAATTCATAATTGCCAAGTCATGGAAGCAACCTAAGTGCCCATCAACCCATGAATGGATCAACAAACTGTGACATACATACATACCATGGAATACTATTCAGCCATAAAAAAGATGGAAACTTTACATCTTTTACATTTACCTGGATGGAGTTGAAACACATTTTTCTTAGTAAAATATCACAAGAACGGAAAAATAAATATCCAATATACTCAATACTAACATGAAACCAATATATAAACAATTATATGCTCATAGGAACAATAAAACACAAATATAGTCTACACTGGCAGGGGTAGGAGGGGGGAGGGGATCTGGAGGGGGAAGGGTGACTGGCAGGAGGAGGAAGGGCATGAGGTGGCATCTCTCCTCATGTGCACACTGTGGGGGTGTTAAATATGCCCCCTGGTCGAGGGGCTCTTCTACACCTGGAACTTTACCATGGAAGTGAGAACAATGTGATCTAAACATTTGTACCCTCATATTAATTTGGAAAAAAAAAAAAAAGAAATAAAAATCAGGTTTTCCTCAAAAATATTATGTTTGGGGGACTTACCCAATACTTACTAACAAAGACTATTGTAGGCACCTAGAAATCATCAGTTAACAAGCATCTCAGGTGATTCTTATCCACCTCCAATTTGCGAACCATCATCAGGGAAGACAGGTAACCAGCTCAGGGCCAGAGAAGCAGAGACAGCATTGGAATTTGGGAGTCTGGCTTGACATCTCCTGTTTCTCCCACTTATATAGCCTCATCATGTCAGGGAAGGAAGGGCTGAGCAAAAGCGAGAGGCCACGTGCGGTATACTATTAATGTTTCACATTTGATCAGTTTTAAAACTGCATTTAATAAAATAAATAAAATAAATAAAACTGCAAGGTATTTGCACCCAACTTTTCCCTTTAACAAAATATAATACAGTTTGATAAAACAGAGCCTTTTTGTTCAAGGTTAGTCTCAGTATTGCTTCCTCTCTTTCTTCCCCTGGCAAGTAATGAAACAACACAAATTACCCGTCATTAAACACATTCCCACAGTATACCCTGGGTCTATTTACTGTACTTACTAGCGCTCAAGACGGAGGGCAATTTATCTTCTGCAGTCTTTATTTCTCCAATAACCCGTTTGTCATTTGTTGCTTTGACTTTTCTGCTATTATTTCATTTAATTTAGCAATTTTGATACATTTCAATTCAAGTATTTATTGAGAGCCTGTGTTTTTCAGATCCTCTTCGGCCTTGTGGGTGGATATAAACTCTGCCACCAGGGAGCACGTTCTCCCAGGTGATATTGGCATAGCCTCATCTCCACATCATGCTGCTTTGGGAATGAGTCTATGAAAATCATCCTCTCATCTTTAAAATTATATAAATTGACAGTCTATGGCTCAGCTTTTTTTTTTTTTTTTTTTCCATTAGGAGGTTGGTAAAAAATGTTATAAAATATTCTAGGCAAAGAAGTTAAAGTTTACAGTGTAAACTGTAATTGATCCTGAAGATGTTTTGCAGTACAAATTTCTTCTTATGACAAACACATTCCCCAGGAGTGGGCCACAACTGATTTATTTGTCTTTTCAGTGTTTTAAGACAAGTATAGTGTTTTCAGAGTGGGAAATTGTCTCTCTTTGGGAAGTCTTATTTTTAAAATAGAGATTGCCGCAGGACCTTAGCCTAATAGAGCTGTTGGGATGATTAACTGAGGTTTTGTTTTTAAAATTTCAGGACAGCTTCCAGCTTAAAGTAAACTCAAGAAGTGTGAACTACTTTCAAATGGAAGGCTGAGTTCTTAGGAAGCATTTTTAAAATGCAGGAACAAACTTATAAAACATTTAATAAACATTTCAACACACATTTATGGGAGTATGCATGAATGTGGAGGAGAATAAAAGTAAAAATAAGATCTGGTTTTAATGTAACTGCCAAGTTGATTAGTACTAAGGGTGTCCCCAAAATGTATACACATTTTAAGAGATGTTATCTATGTGTTACTTTTCAAAGTTGAATTGAATGTACCGCGATGGTCAAGTGTACCCAGACATGCTACATATATCCATGTCACCTGCAACTTGTACATTTCTGGGGATGTTACTTCCAACAGGATCTCTCAAAATGTGTACACATGTTTTTGGCACCATCTGTATTTGGATTTCTATAAACATATAGATAAATAACTATTATATCAGGCATAGGACAATAATAATAATGATGGTGTTGGTAATGACAATAAATGCAACAGACACTATCTTTTTAAAAAAAAAAACTTTATTTATTATTTATTTATTAATTTTTTTTGCATTTTTTCGCCGGGGCTGGGTTTGAACCCACCACCTCCAGCTTATGGGGCCGTCGCCCTACTCCTTTGAGCCACAGCTCCACCTAATAATAATGATGGTGGTGGAAATGACATTAAATGCAACAGACACTATCTTTTTATATAGGGACATGTCATATCATAGTTGTATAATCTTTTTATTTATTTATTTATTTATTTTTGGAGACAAAGTCTTACTGTGTTGCCCTCTGTGTCACAGCTCACAGCAACCTCAAACTCTTGGGCTTACGTAATTCTCTTATCTCAACCTCCCAAGTAGCTGGAACTTCAGGCACCTGCCACAATGCCTGCCTATTTTTTTTGTTGCAGTTGTCACTGTTGTTTAGCTGGCCCTGGCCATATTCAAACCCTCCAGCCTGGGTGTATGTGGCCAGTGCCCTATCCACTGAGCTACAGGTGCTTCCAGTTGTATAATTTCAAATGCTCTCATAAAGATTTTTCCACTAATTCTTACAATAATTTATCAAGGCAAATAGTCTTAGATATTGTTGAGAATCAATGATAGCCCATGGTTCTAAACTGTAAGGAGACAGAGCTAGATTACAATCAAGGTTTAACAATATTATATATTTTTTGCTGTTTCTCCTGTATTCCAAGATTAAAGTTGGATGAATACATATGAAAGATATGACATGTCCCTTGGGATGAGGACAGTTTTAGGAAAACACAGAGTTCATTTATACAGACGGCAAGGTCAGGCTTTTTAATCTGCGAGGGGAATGTGTCTACCCAGAAGTGATCTCAGTCCTCTGGGCTTTTTACATCACCCAACAAAGCATCCTTCTATTCCTGTTAATAAACCAACATAACATTCTTAACCCATCTTCCAGTGTGATCGATGACTACGCAATATTATTATGAAAATTATAAGTTAATTTCATTAATTACTTGGTAGCATCTCAATTCAGTATTACTAATTGGAAAATGAACTTGGAAAGGTTGGTCAGAAATAAATTACACCAATACAGTCATACTGTTTTGGATCTAGTTAAAAGAATTAAACATTTAAATCACTATGTGTTCTAATTAAGCTTCATCCCAGGATACCCTTAGAGAAAACACTGAGAGGTGGGAAATACTCTGCTTGGCTTTCAAGCCAATGGCATTTTAAACTATTCTGCATGGGAGGAAGGGAGAGGGGAGAGTGAGACACAGACACACACAGAGTCTTTAGAATTTTAAAATTCATAATTTACGTGGCCATTGTGTGGAGACTTGAAACTGAGTTTCTGGAGAAATAACATGAAATAATAGTGTGCTTGGTTTTATTCGAGACTCATAAAGAACTGTGCAAATATCACTAAGGCATTTTTTCCCCCTCCTCTATGTTTAGCCTGTCTGAAACAATAAAAGGGTAAAAATAAACAGGACTCTCCTTTCACAATAAAATTAAGAAATAGCCACAAATTCATCAACGGTTAAGGGCATTGACCAGCAATGTACAGCTAAAACTAATGTATGACTCAAATGTAAGCTCAAACCCAAATGGTCCAGCTTTGCAGTAGTACCTCAGTCTGGTAGCCAGATATAATTTAAAATTAACTCAGTATTGGGCGGCATCTGTGGCTTAGTGAGTAGGGCGCTGGCCCCATATACTGAGGGTGGTGGGTTCAAAACCAGCCCCAGTCAAACTAACAACAAAAAAAGCTGGGCACTGTGGCAGGTGCCTGCAGTCCTAGTTGCTTGGAAGGCTGAGGCAAGACAAACACCTAAACCCAGGAGTTGGAGGTTGCTGTGAGCTGTGTGATTTACCAAGGGTGATAAAGTGAGACTCTGTCTCTAACAAAAAAAAAAAAAAAAGAAAAAAAAAATTAACTCAGTATTAAACTTTCGTCTCAGAAAAGCCCTGCTTCTATATTTGTACTCTTTTTCTAATCTTCTATCCTTCTTTATTTTTTTGAGACAGTCTCACTTTGTTGCCCAAGGCTAGAGTGCTATGTCATAGCTCACAGCAACCTCAAACTCCTGAGTCAAGCAATCCTCCTGCCTCAGCCTCCTGAGTAGGATATCTATCTATCTATCTATCTATCTATCTATCTATCTATCTATCTATCTATCTATCTATCTTAGTAGATACAGGGCCTTATTTTTGCTCCTTCTGGTCTTGAACTCCTGAGCTCAAACAATCCTCCTGCCTTGGTCTCCCAGAGTGCTCAATCCTCCTAGAAGACTTTAGTCCTATAGTCAATCCTTCTCTTTCCTGCACTGGGCACCCCTCCTCTCTAATGGGGTCAATCCAGTCAGCATATGAACAAATTATCAGCATATGAACAAGTTAGTGCCCACATCTTACATGCCTTGGAGCTCACACACCCTCTCCCAATGGGCCTCATTGCTTAATCTTCTTCCCAAAAATATTCTGGAAAGAGTTGACTATATTCACTGTCTCCTTTATTTATTTATTTTTTTAAACCTTCACTTACTCTTTTGCCTACCCAACTAGAGGGGCATGAATTTCTGTGTGTTTATCCACATACAAGCTCCACTCACATTGCTCTTCTTTTGGAATATCTTAGGAAATCCGGTGTTCAGTGTCCCTCCCCTGACATTACGCTATAAGCCATTCAGAAGCATTACATGTATTTTTTCTTCCTTTTCACCTAAAAACACTTTTTTATTTTGATTTTTATGACATTCTGCTTTCTCCAGCTGTCTTGGCCCACTTCGTTCTCTTTGGCTGGCTGGCTGGGGAGCCTTCCTTGATGGGATCCTTCAATGTTGATGTTTTCTAGACATCACTACTCTTCACTTTACATTCCAGTCTGATGGCTTAAAATGCAATTTATTGCTACTGACTGGTTAATATATATGTATAAATATATATACAAAACCTTGACCTGTTATATCCCCTGAGATCCAGATATCTGTAGTCAACTGCCTGTTTGACATTTTAGTTTGCGTTTTTACTAGAGATCTCAAACTTAAAATGACTATAAAATCCCATTGATTTCTGCCTCCCCAAACTCTTCCTCTCTCAATTTGGTACTTTTAGAAAATTTCATGCTCATTTTCTCTTTTGTAGGCGGTGCCTGTGGCTCAAGGAGTAGGACGCCAGTCCCATATACTGGGGGTGGCGGGTTCAAACCTGGCCCCAGCCAAAAACTGCAAAACAACAAACAAAAACAAACAAACAAACAAAAAATGTGGTCTCTCATTTTCTCTTTTGCTCAAGTTAAGAATCAACTTTTACTTACCCTCTTTTGTGCCCTATTTCACACCCATCCATCATCAACTTGTTGGTTATACCTACAAAATATATCTTCAATCTATTCCCATTCTGTCCAATGGCATAGCTCCAACCTAAGTCCCTGATATCATCCTCTCCTGTCTAGGGTTTTGTAATATATATTTCTACAGTAATTCTCATACTTCCATCCTTGTTTTCCCTGCAGTCTATTTCTCATTGTCACCCTAAGCAACCAGGCTGGTATCTGCAAAGCATAAATTGGAGCCTATCACATTCTTGTTTAAAATGGTCGAGTGCCTTTTATCACATTGAAAACAAAACCCAAGCTACTTACTCTGAGACGCCAGGATTACACTGCCTGGCCCTGCTTCCTCTCTCACCTCACCACATGTGGCTCTGTGCTGTCTCCCCAACCAACTGTACTGAGACTTTACTCTTCACGTGAGGCACCCTCTCTCAGGGTTTCATGTCCCCCTGCCTGGATACCTTTCTGCAAATTTTCTTTCTTTTATTTTTTTGTTAAGCAGGCCTGGCTGGGTTCCAACTCACCATCCTTGGTGCACAGGGCCAGTTGTTATAACCACTGAGCACAGGTGCCCAGTTCCTTCCTGCAAATTCTCAAAGGGAACCTGTGTTAAACCTTTAGTTTCAGTGAAATTTTACTTATTCCAGGAAGACTTTACTGACCATCTACCTCCCCATCCCAAATCCTATCACATTCATCTCAGAATATTTTCTTTAATTTTTAAGAATAGATCACAAGATAAAGTGAATCTTATTTACTTGGATGTTTACTTGTTGACTACCACAACCAACTAAAATGTGAGCTTGGGGAAGGAAACTGGGTGGATTTGTTTGTTGCCTAGAAGAGCATCTAACATACAATAGATACTCAACACATATCTAATTAGCAGATGATGGCAAATCCTTTGCATCATTTTGTAAAGTCGTCTCTGCCCGTTTCTCTCCTTGTCTCCTCTCTTTCACCTCTTTTTAGTCTAGCTGGTCTTTTTCATTCCCTCAATTGCTCATTCTAGAAGTTTATAAATTATTTTAGGAGAAAAATAAGCTCTCCACAGTATGGGGAAAAGGGACACCCTATGCGTGGGAAGGAATATGGATATCTAGGCCTCAACTAATTGATCCTTGTAGTAGACTTAGATATTTCCAAATCTAAACAAGAGTAAAACTTGTAAAACATGGATGTGCTTGTCCCCAAAGCTGGAAACAGAGTACTTTACTATAAATAAGGATGATTTGGTATGAGTATTCACAGGGAGGAGGAGGAAACAGACTTCTCGGGCGGGACCCATCTTCACACTATTTGCAATGCACACCGTCCTTCCTATTTCTCAGACAGCCTCTGATCCAAAAAACAGGAACTGGGGTGAGGCAGTGCAAAAGAAGGGGAGAAACATCCACCAGTTGTGTAAGTTTTGATTCAATGGAACAGAAGTTTATAGTAAATCACATAAAGGGTCTGGGAACTTGAATCATCTCCTTCACTCCAAAAGTGGAAATTCTGAAAACAGAGGAAAGATAGTTTCCCCAAAGTGAAGATGGATTATTATAAGTTCACCTCTGACTTTATTTTGTAAGCAAATAGCAGGAACAGAGAGGGTTGCCTACATTTAGAGATTAAAAACTAATAATCATCTATACACATATAGGGCGGATAAGTTCTGAGAAATGCAAAATGATTTGCTCACTGTGTAAACGTCATAGAGTACACTTAAACACTTCTCCCATTGTCTCCTTTTTGCCACCTCCTTTTAGTCTAGCTGGTCTTTTTCATTCCCTCAGTTGCTCATTACAGAAGTTTGGAAATTATTGTAGGAAAACTATAGGCTAGATGGTCTTGCCTACTGTACACCTAGGCTATGCCGTATAACCTCTTACTCCTAGGCCATACAATTTCACAACATGTTCCGGCATGGAAAACTGTAGGCAATTATGACACAGTGGGAAGTATTTCTTGGTTTAAACATAGAAAATGCATAGTAAGAGTACATTATTATAATCTTATGGTACCACCATCACATATATGGTTTATCATCGACAGAAACATTGTTATGTAGTTCTTGACTATACTATACAATAAACAGTAGGAGGAGGAAGAACTAACTAAAGGGAAAAGAAAAGTGAAATAAAGAGAAAGAAATGGGCTATATGAATTGGAAGGAAGAAGGGACTTTATTATGAGTTTAAGATGATAAAGTAGGCTGAATAATGACATCCTGCCACCACCCCCAAGGTTTCCATGTCTTATCTCTGGAACCTATCAGTATGTTGCCTTATATGGCAAAGAGGACTTTGCAGATAGGATTAAGGATCATGGAATGTAGAGATTATCCTGGATTACTCAGGTCTATCCTGTGGAATCACGAGAGTTTTTGTAAGAAGGAGACAGCAGGGTTAGAGAGTAGATTGAAGGATGGAAGTTGAGATCAGAGAGGAGGAAAGATGCCCTGGTAACACTGAGGACAGAGGAGGAAGCCACAGTGAAGAAACGTAAGTGACTTCTAAAAACTGGAACAAACTAGGAACCTAATTTTTCTCTAGAACCTCCAAATGTAAAACATGGATGTGCTTGTCCAAATGTAAAGCAGCCCTGAGGGCTCAGGTTAGCCTTCTGACCTCCTAAACTGTAAAATAACAAATTTGTGCTTATTTAAGTTTATGGTGATTTGTTATTGCAGCCATAGAAAACCAAAGCAGATGATATGTTTATATAGTTCTGGAAAGCTCAACGTTATTAAAAAATATTTTTAAAATCTCTTAGTGATAAAAATCTTCAGTAAGATTTCTATTTATACACATACATTAATGTGCAGAAATCACTAGCTTTTCTGTATGCCAGTGATAGCCAGTTAGTTAGAAAATATGAGGGAACATATATGATTATTTTATCCACAGAAAAATCTAAAATTCCTTGAAATACATGCAGCCTAGAATTGGGATTACTTGACTGTTCTCAATATCAGCTGTAGGTTCTGATCACGTGGGAGAATTAAAATTCTAATGAGAAATTTCAATGTGCAGCTGGGTTTGAGAACCACTGGTAAATTACATTTTGGTGGAGGATGGGGGACATGCAAAATTACAGTTAACGAGGAAAGAATAATCAGGTCTACATTTGAGAATGGAGCACCCATCAGGACTGGACTGATGATCAGAGCAATAGGGGAGGTGAGTTCCTAGTCTTACCTCACTGGGAACACTGAGATGTCTTGGCAACCAATTGAATGTGGAAAATGAGGAAGGAGGATAATTCAGAGATTATTCAAAGGCTTGAAAACTGACAGAACATTGATGCCACTGACTAATTCAAAGAAGTATGTGGGAGGACAGAATATGTATCCAAACTGAAAGAAGGAAAGATGTTGACATTGAAACTGAAGGGATGTTGAGGAAAACATGTGCATCCTCCAAGCAATTAAGTACAGGCATTTGAGATCTTAGGAAACTCAACTTCATCAGAGATTAAAATTTGTGCATTGCTAGCTCAGAGATAAAAGAGTGGGAGAGAGTAAAACAGCTTTGTAAGAAAGACTGTGGTCTGAATGTTTGTGTTCTTAACCCCCAAGGTGGGGGAGGGAGGTTTTGAGGGATGATTAGATTATGAGGGTGAAACCCTCATGAATGGAGTTAGTGCCCTTATATAAATGGAGCCCGTGGTACATTTTTCCCTTCCACCATGTGAGGTTACAGCAAATACAGCCATCTAGCAAGTGGGTCTTCACTAGACACTGAATTTGCTGGCATTTTAATCTTGAGTGTCCTGGCCAACAAAACTGTAAAAAATAAATTTCTATTATTTAGAAACCACCCCATCTATGGTATGTTGTTAGGGGAGACTGAAAGGATTAAGACAGAAATCCTATAAGAAAAGAAAGAAGGAAATAGAAATAGAAAAGAAAGAGAAAAATAAGTTGAAATAGTGGGAAGTATGCTACCATTTGGAGGAATGGCAATAATTAAAGAGAAAATATAATTTTGGAAAGATGTGTTCTGTAAACTCAAAAACAAAATGAAAAGTAAAACACACAAATAAAAAGGAAATGAGGTTTGAGAAAAGCCATTGGATTTACCACTAATAAAGCTACCAGGTCATTACCTATGAAACTAAGTTAAGTGAATTAAGTATAGACAAGAATATGGAAATTATCTATAGAAGGTAAAAAGCATATTTGAAAGTATTGATGATTTTCCATCTAATATAAGTTGAAAAATGAATACACCTCCTTAATTGGCAAATTAAATTCAGTAAGTATGTTGAGCATGACATACAGTGAAAACAACGTTCAGGTTGCTGTAAAGAGTTATAGTTGGAACAGGATGTTTCAGTTGCTTTAATGGATATTTTGGGGCTTTGTAGGGCATTAGTCACTTTGAATAAATGTCAGTGGGTTAAGTGCTGACATGTGCCAAAAGCCCAAATGTAATCAAAATTAGAAGTGTCTTCTGTTACATACTGAAACTGCCTCAAAACATGCAATATTTATATTCTTTGATGCAAAAACTTTTTGGTCACACTTTAAACATACACTTGAAATGTTCCTTAAGATGATTTTTATGGATGTGTCTAACAAATGTACATTCTTGGCAAACAAAAGTTTCATAAGAAATGTTAGATGAATTGGCTACAGTAAAATAAAATGTGAGAAGTGAAAGATCAAATTTCTTAACCTTTTAACTGGCTTTAAAATGGTTCTTCTAGTTTTGATAATGTACAAATACATAATGACCAGACACATCAAAATCTATAATGGCTCAAACCCAGTAGAAATTTTTTTCCTCATGAGACAGACAGATAAGTCTGTAATACAGGTAAGCAGGTAAATATGCTCAGTCTCTTTGCAGATGGAGAGTTAGGAATCCAGGCTCTTTCCATATTGTGACTCCTCTATTCTGCAGTGTTCTGTGACCATGTTATTTTCTGCATTCAGCTGATGAGAGGGGTAAGGAGGTTCATGAACTTTTAAAAGGCCTTGTCTGGCAGGTAATATATATCACTTCTTACCATATCCCTTTGGTAAGAATTGCTCTCATGTAAGGCAGGCTGTGTAAGAGAGTGGGTTTTATAAACATAAATATCTCCTGTGCTTTACATATAAAATTTTTAAAGTCAATAATTTAATTCCATTTTTTAACAGTAATGCTGTGTTGATATATCTGGAAGCTAGTTGCTAAGGGAGATCACTGCATGATAAATAAGTCCCTTTGATTGTTTGGTTTCTACAAATATACTGCAACCATGATGAGTTTTAGTGGTACTTCTAGCCATGTATCTAATTTATAAATATGGGCAATTTCTTTCTCTCTGAACACAGTATACAAACATAGTAACAAAATCTCTGCAAGTGTCACATCACTATTGCAATTAGTTGTAATGTTCTCACCTTTCCCCCTTGTCTGACAATGCTTTATCATGCAAGAGAGGTATTTTTTTGTTGCTGTTGTTGGAGAATGTTTATCTAAGCACTTTTATTAGCAACAACAAAACACATCTCTCTCCAGATTTGTTTTGGAGAAAGGAGAGCCAGCATGGATTTTGCAGCAGAGACTAGATCATAGCTGTCAGGCTGTGGAGCAAGTGGCTGTTTGTGCTGATACCAGCTTGGAGCATTTGACTCAACAGTCCTGTGTTGTGACATGGTGGATGTCAATTTTAATAAGGAAAAAGAGAGACAAGTGGTGCTGATATGCAAATATCCAAAGCATTCTAGTGGAGCTGAGCTGATTAAATTGCTTATTATGCTGAAAACTCAAATCAGAAGTAAGAAGAAGCAAGAATTTATTCCCTAAAGCAGGTCTGATCATAGACTTTTACCCTGTAGGTAGAATATATAACCTGAGTGCTTTCTCTAAACAAGAGTAGAAACTGCTTTTTTTTTTTTTTTGTATTTCAGCAGCTGCAGAGTGAGAGTGGATGGGTTCATGGTTGCTCCCTGTGGGTCAAAAATTCATTATTACTCCCCTTTTATTGCATCCATGCTGATGTATTTAATTTAGCAGAATGAAATGAGATGAAAGGAAAATAGAAATTGTGATAAAAATAATTGGGTATTTCATGAGAGCCTTCATTTTCAGAGAGTTGTCATCTCTCAGGAACCCTGAACTTCTTTGCTTCGCCTCAGTCAGGGAATTTCAGACTGTGAGGGCTAAAAAAGGAAATATTTTGTGTTCATCTTCTGACCTACTAGATGTCTTATCCATAAAATGAAAATATTACTGTTGAGATGACTTAAGAGGAGGATTATTATAGAGAACCGGGATGAGCTATATTGAATTCCCAGGTATCGGGTGGAATCTAAGGCTATCTTAAATGATGATTTCTTTGGTTTTTTGTGAAGTTCTTTTATTACCCTTTAACAGTCTGCATTTTATTGTGCTTTAGAGGGCATGCCAGTCATAAACTCACTGTCTCGTCTTGCAAATGCACCTTTCTTCATTGTTGTTAGTAATATTGGAGCTCAGCTAGCCCTTGTCAGTGGGAGAGCTGCAGGAATGCTGTGAGAGGGAGGGTTTTATCTTCTTGATTCTGGGGTTTCTCTTCTCACTTCTCCAGCATGACAGTGTGTGGGCAGCTTCTCAGGGAATCTCACCAGCGCCCTAATGGGTGGCTTCCGGGGAGCCTTGTGGCACCCCAGCAGGCATTTCCTATCTGCAAACCTCATCAATGACACCTCTGCAAAACTTCTTCCTTGTCCAATGAGGCTCAGTCACAACTTCTCTAACGGGATCTGGATCTCAGCCTTAGAGAAGGGAGGAGCTTTCCAAGTTGATTCCTACCTTGAATACTCTTGAATATTCTTTAGGGTTCTCTTTACACTCTTAATAGTTAATCTCCTATCACTAAAGAATAATTCTATATACTATTTGTTTTTTCTGTGCAAATTACTGGTATGGTTTCTGTCTCCTGGCTGGACTCTGGCAGGTCACAGAGTGCTTCTATGATTTTCTTTTGTGACTATAGTTGTCAGAGTGGAAATTTCAGGATGTGCTTGTGGATATCGGGGAAAACACATATAGTCAGTTCTAAAATTTATTCTTATCACCAAGATTCGTGGAGTACCTGGGCCTAGCGGCAGACACTTTTGATGGTAATGAATGAGTGTTATGTTTTATAGGATATCAAGAAGCTGCATGAAGGAGGTTAAAAAAAAGCAATATTGGGTGAGACACCAGGGAAAAGCTTTTATTTCTACGTTTGCATTTCTCAATTCTCTTCGCAAATGCTCCTGAAGCCCTATGTTGAGTTGTCCTACAGTGGAAGGAAGAAAGTGAGCTGGGGATTGAGAAAGATTTTGCAGTGAAGATACTTGGTTCTTTTCTTTTGAGTTGGGCATCTTTATCCATTCACCTCCTCCTTCAAACTGGTAGACACTTCTAAGAATCTGAAATGTGACTGTGTTCTCTGTCTTTTCTGTTGATCCTGATGGCAATTAGGTGATTCAAGTTACATAACTTGTCTTTGGGATTGAGTATTACCACCAATAGTATCCAAAATGGATATTGGAGTGATTTTTGTAAATAACATGACATAGTTACATTCTGTCTCTTCTGGATATTGAAAACAAAAGCAGACAAGTACCAAGGAATGAATTTACTAATATATGTTAAGATGTTTATGAGGAAATTATAAAACTAAACTGAAGAACTACATTACTTGTCTATTTCTGTACAAGATATTGCCCCAAATCTTAGCAGGCTAAATCTGTAACATTTATTATTTAGTACTTTTTCTGAGGGCCAGAAATTTGGGAGAAGCTCAGTGGCTCAAATGGATATTTCTGGCTTGAGAATTCTTATGAGGTTGCAGTGAAGATGTTGCCTAGGGTCACAATGATCTGAAGGCTTGACTGGGGCTGAATGATGTGATTCCAAGATGGCTTACTTACCTGGCTGGCTGTTTTGGTAATGACACGTGTCCATGGTTTGCCCTTCATTGGACCTCTCTGGAGGGCTGCTGGAGTATCTTCACAACATGGTGCCTGGCGTTCCCTAGAGTGAATAATACACAATAACAAGGGCAAAATCTTGCAAGTCACATACAGTCTCTTCTTTTGTGTCCTGATGGTCACTCAGAACAACCCTAATAAAATGAAGAAGACGGCACAAGGGCCTCAATACCAGACGTGAAGATCAATGAGGGCCATCTTGGAGGCTGGCCTCAATTCTGAAAATGGTAATTGGTGGTAACCGGTACTTAAAGAGGAGTTGAAAAAAAAAAAATAAAAGTACCAGGCTTCAGGATGGGAAGTGTAATACTTTTTAAAATGTCAAGTGTCCCTAAATTTCAATGCTATTCTACTGAAATTGATAGGTTATTCTTTGGTTAAGAACCTTGACAAATTGGCTATGCTATGCTTAATATAATACATTAAATGCTTTAGATACATGAAGATATTTTCAAATTTTGAAAGTATAAGGATAATGAATTTGGAACTTTCTCTATTTGCTGTTTTTTTTTTTTTTTTTCTTTTTTTAAGCTATAGTAATTAAAACAATGTAGTAATGTTGGACTGGAAATACCATATATACTCGAGTATAAGCCGAGTTTTTTCGGCACAAAATTTGTGCCGAAAAACCCGAACTCGGCACAAATTTTGTGCCAAAAAACTCGGTTTATACTCGAGTATATACAGTAATTTTAAAAGCTAGTGAAGATGATCAGTGGTAGTAAAACATCTGACTGTTTCATTTGTTTGTTTTGTTTTTTGTTTAAATGCTGACAGTTTGAAGCCCCAGCACACTTTCTGTTCACATGTGGGCAGGCTGATAAGAACATCAGGGATTCTTTTGTTTGGCATCTACAGGGAGTTCAAACTCCTTTTCTAGGATAACTTTACAAATTTAATTGTCAGACCACATATGATGGCAACTTTGATGGCCAGTCCAGAAAAAGTGCTCCTAAATCACTTTGAACGGTGGAATGGCCCCAGTGTCCACGCACTGCTTGCCAAGGGCAGGACCTCGAAGGTGACCATGGTGGTCATCAGGATACATAGCCCTTTTACTAGGACAAGTTCACAAACTTAATTGTCCAACCTATTTGAAGACAGGTTTTTCACAGAGCTGATCAACGTTAAATATTATTGTTAGCCATAATTCACTATAACTGAAATCGTTAGAAGAGGGGGAGATTTGCACAGAGAGCCAGAGAGGGAAAGCCTGCGAATATAAAGATGCTGAAGAGCCAAGGAGTGGGGCCTGGAGCAGATTCATCCTCACAAATCTCAGAAAGAACCGACCCTGCTAACAAGTTGATCCCTGACTGCTAACTTCCAGAATTGTGAGGCAATGTATTCATTTCTGGTATGTAAGCCACCCAGTTTGTCATGACTGCTCTGGTAAACTAATATAAATTTAAAGCCAGAATCTTTCCGCCATTCTCTCCAGGCATTCTTGCACCTGCTGGGGAGCTTGTCCTGGGGCTGGAGGTCTGGGCTCAGATCTTTCTCTACTACATCCTAGCTGCATGAACTTGAACAATTCATTAACCTTCAGATGTTGCACTTTTCTGGTCTTTATGGAGGATAATAAGAATAGTAATACTTCATCAAGTTGTTTGAAAACAAATTGGCTTAATTTTTTAAAGCGTTAAGAAAGTATCCGACAGAGTTAGTATTTTATTTCATTTGTTAACAAATGATAAGTGGAACCTTTCAATTTGGTGAATAAAAGGAAGGAGTATTTTTATAAACAATCAATTTTTTAAAACAAATTTATACAGCTGCCTGTTTCACATTGTACATACTTCCTTATGCAAAAACAAGTACCAGATGGATTAAGTATGTAATATTTTAAAAAGGCAAAAATAAATCGAAGAAAGAAGGTAAATATTCTTCTTTATATTTTTTAATTTTTCATAAGAAATATATATCCAAAGGCTCATGTATGAAAACCAAACAGTAGATGTGCCATAGTCAGGAGTTATGGTAGACACTGGCTCATGCTGGTCCTGTTTCCTTTTTTGGGTAACATAGAAAGTCTGCAGTTCTTAGCCTCCTTTGTGTCTTGGTGGGATTTTGTGATGATGTTGCAGCCTATGGCATCTGAGGAGAAGTGATAAAGAATATTTAAATATCTGACCATAGATCTGTATAGCCTCCGTACTCCCTCATTCCCCATCCACCAGCCTACAAAGGACTCTGAGAAGGCAAAGCCACACAGCAACGAAACACAACAGGCAGAGCTGCCGGTAGAACTATATTATTATGATGCATGAACAAGAAATAAACATTTATCCTGGTAAGCCACTGATATTTGGGGATTGTTTGTGAAGGCAATTAGCATGACATTCCCTAAATAATACAGGAGGGCTCCATTCAAAGAGAGTGAAAAAAAGGTTGCCCTTTAGCACCAGTCTTGTCAAGGCAAAACAATGTAAAATAATAATTAATTGCAGAAACATTGCTACAAGGTTAAAGATAGCAGCAGTATAATCATTTTTGAGTTAACCTTGTCTAGTAGAGGGTAAAAACATATACTAATTAAAAATGAATGTCTGTGACCTAATGTGTAACTGTCTGAATTCATCACTGGCAAGATGGTTTAGGGACAGCAGTGTAATGGAGGGAACTCCAGCTTGTGTGAAAATCGGGCACATGAAAGTTAATGGCTGCCTATAATCTTAGTTGGGGACAGCTTGCCGTGAGAAACCGTCAAAGAATAAATCGTAAGAATTTGCCTCAGAATTTTTTCAAAGCCTGCCTGAAAAAAAATTTATAATAGTAAAGTAAAAAGAAAATTAATAATTAACAAACTGGGGGCAGCACCTGTGGCTCAAAGGAGTAGTGCGCTAGCTCTATATGCTGGAGGTGGAAGGTTCAAACCCAGCCCCGGCCAAAAACTGAAAAAAAAAAAAAAAAAAATTTACAAACTGGGAAATTATTTGCATAATATGTAACTAAAGCTGGTATCCTTAGTAGATAAACATGCTTGTAAATCAGTAAGGAAAAGACAAATTGGGAACGTAATGAAAAAATTGGTTTAAAAAAAAGAACAAGTATTTAACATACACCTACATACAAAAGTGCTTTTGGAAGAATAAGTGCAAACAACAATGAAATGTTTTAGAACTAAAAATTAAAATAAGATGGAAAGGAAGAGTGCTCATTGTTGACATAGATGTTGGGAAATAAACATTCTTATACTTTTCTTTTTTTGAGGGAGATAATAACTATTCAATAGTTTTGGATAAAATTTATACATCCCCTTTGATCTATCAGATTTACTTTTGTCATTATTCTGAGGAATCAAGTCATTATGTGTGGAGCTATTTGGAACAGTGAAAACTGGAAATAGCCTGAATGCCCCAGATTTTATGACCAAATAAATTATGTGCATTCTTACAATCAACTATTATTATTCAAGTGTTAAGAAAATGAGGTATGGCTTGGTGCCTGTAGCTCAGTGGTTAGGGAGCCAGCTACATACATCGGGGCTGGTGGGTTTGAGCCTGGCTTGGGCCTGTTAAACAACAATGACAACTGCTACAAAAAATAGCCAGGTATTGTGGTGAGAGCCTGTAGTCCCAGCTACTTGGGAGGCTGAGGCAAGAGAATCGCTTGAGCCCAAGAGTTTGAGGTTGCTGTGAGCTGTGATGCCACAGCACTCTACCGAGGATGATATAGTGAGACTCTATTAAAAAAAAAAAAAAAAAAAAAAGATAAATAATGAGGTAGATATTTGTGACTGGATGTAGAAATATTCCCATAAAATATTATTTATAAGTTGAGGGGTGAGCATAAGGACGCTACACAGTACTTTAGAAATATACGTAAGTACTCACAGTACTATAGAAATATACGTAAGTACTCACATGTGTGCATGTATATATATAATATTCTAAGCCTCTGTATCCTCCTTTTCCCCCAAATTACTTTCCACTGATGTTTTGGGAAAGGAAACGTTTGTCTCACATTCACTGTTGAGTCTTTATCCTGCTTCTTTCTAACCTATTTTGAGTTATCATCTCCATTTGGAGATCCCTCTCTTGCTCCAATGGGACATTGTTGCCCTCACATATTGACCTTGGCAGAGGCGTGACATAGAAAAGGAGCATGGAATGCTCCACACCAACAACAGTACTGTCCAAAGAAATTCAAAGAAGAAAATGAAGCCCAATGCTGTGACCCCAGCACTCTGGAAGGTGAAGAGGGTGTATTGCTCGAATTCAGGAGTTTGAGACCAGCCTGAGCAAGAGTGGACTTCTCTTTACTGGAAATAGACAAACTGGCCAGGCATCATGGTGAGTGCCTGTAGTCCCCGCTCCTCAGGGGGACGAGGCAGGAGATCACCTGAACCCAGGAGTTTGAGGTTGCTGTGAGCTAGAGTGAGGTGATGGCACTCTGGCCCAGGGACAGAGAGAGACTCTGTCTCAAAAAAAAAAAAAAAGAAAAAGAAAGAAAAAGAAAATAATTTTAAGTCAAAGGAGACATGAGTTTATTACACATACATATTTGTCATTGTATATGTTGAATAGAACAAGGAAAGAGGAGTTTACTTACTGACATATTGGCCTAAAATCTTTCCTGTGGAAGAATGAAGTGAGGGTGAGAGACTCAGTCCTTTACTGAGGTCCCTCCAGCTGCCCTGGCTGGTTTGGTTCCAGCATCTCTCCCCCTTTACTAAAACCTACTTTGGCTCTTGGCAAGAATATCATTAGTGGAGGGGAGACAAACTTGGTCTGATAGATTTTAGAGTTAACGGTGCTGTTAAAATAGCTGTCAAAGTAAACCCTGCCAGGATTCATGGCACTCATGAAACAAAGACAGTAATTTGCTCAAAATCTTATTATCCCAGGAGCATGTATATTAGGAAAAGGAAGATGAAGTGCTGCTTAACATTCCTTGTAACTAAGTAAATCTCTTCCTTTAATTCTAACATACGGCTTTAAGAAAGGAGTTAGCTTTCAAGTGAAATGGGCAGCTGGATGTTCTTGGATGGGAGAAAATAAAGAATAGGGTATCCTTTTTGTTGCCTCAGTTTTTCCTTATCCCATACTCCACAAACATCCTCAAGAAGCACAATGATGTCCTTGCAAACCCGAGCCAACTCCCAGTCTTGGCTTTGGAGTTAGACTGGATGGGACTCAGTGGTTGGGGATCTGCTGCCTACTTACGGTGTTGATGGGAAGGGAAATCACAACAGAGGATGCTGTCAGGCAATGCTTTCAATCTCTGGAGCTGTTTTATGATAAATATTGTATTCAGTGGTATGCATTATGCATGTTTTTGCAAAATGTCTGCAAACTAATCTCTGGCAAGCACAGATGACAGAAAATACTTAATGCAGGGCATTGGCAGCTTGTAGACATGCTGAAATTCAGTGCAGGCAGAAACTCTCTTAGACGGTGGGATGCAGGGTGTCATAAATGGGATAATAATGGTTTTTAGTATGGAGTGCATTTTTGTTTATCCAAGATCCTCAAAATGCTTCCCATAGGTTGTCCTATTCTTCTGTGTTTAAATTAGTAAAATGGAGCAGAGAAAGGTTAAGTGATTTTCTAGTCATCCTGCAAGTAGGTGAGAGTTCTGACATTATATGCACAACCCCCTCCCCCCAGTAGGCATCTGGAGATTTTTTGCCATCCTCTCTCATGTCAAGGAAGTTAAGGCGATGCGTTAGTGCTGATCATTAATGTCAAAATGTTTGTAGGTGTGGACTTGAAGGAGTCTACCTGACATAGAATGTTATAAAAGAAGATATGCCCTGAGCGGTAAAATCGGAATAGAAATGAGTTTACTGGGGACTTAGGTGTCCCAGTGGGGGTGGAGGGTAGGCTGAGGCTTAGCAGCCCAGGTCCTACAGGCCTAAGATTTTATCCGCTAAGTCCACAGCTAAAGAGAAGCCAAGAACTGAACTGGAAGAATCCAGGGATCTATACCCTCCAAGTCTTTGAAACTGTTGAAAAATAACACAAATATCATTGATTCAGACAGCTAGAAGGGCCCCTGTGGATTATCTCCATTGCCACCTTCCCTATTGAGGAAATGAAAGCTTCATAAGCTATAGTGATAAAATGACTTGATCAGTGTCATATCATAAGTTAGCACAGAAGCAGAAAACAAACAAACAAAAAAAAACAATCCAGATATTTCTCTCTAATTTTTGGACATATTCAAGAGTTCAGGAGTCTGGACTGTTTTTAGACCAATTCTTCCTAGCAACATAGGGAGATATCAAAGCTATTATTTCCTCTAATAATTCTCTCAGCTCTGCTCCCTTTCTCTTCACCTTCTGGATGTCCAACGATACACATACTGAACTTTTTGTTAACACGTTTCTGAAGTCCTATTTCTTTCTTTCTGTTTTCTCTGTTGTCCGTATTGATCTGCCCTTTTTTAACTGATTCTGTTCTCTGTCATCTCTGCTTAGTCCCTTCACTGAAGTTTTGTTATTTTTTTAAATCTGTTACTATAATTTTAGATTTCAATAATGTGCATCTGGTTCTTTTTGATAATTCTTATTCTTTGTTGTTATATACTATTTTATTTATTTCAGAAGAATTGAGTGCTGAAGTATTTTTATGACAGCTGCTTTAAAATTCTTGTCACATAATTCCAACATCTGATTCATCCTTGTGTTGGCACCCGTTGGTTGTCTTTTCTCATTCAAGTTGTGATTTTCCTGATTCTTACTATGATGAGTTGTTATATACTGTGCTCCAGACATTTTGTCTATTAAGTTAGGATACTTCAATCCTCTAATTGGCAGGCAGTCACCCTGTCTAGATTTAGCATGCAAGTCCTGGCCTACTTTTGTGGGCTGTGGTTCCAAGGAGAGTTTAATGTTCAGTCTTTGCGATATTGTTCTGTCCTGTTTTATTTATCGAGCGCCCGTGGGGCTCCCACTGGTCCCTGCTGAGTGTTGCCTGAGAGAGGTGAAGGGATTTCTCTGGGCTGGGCCACCTCAGTGTCTCTTAATGGAGTCTGGGATCCATAAGGATAAAAGGGCTTCTTGAGTGAGGCCACTTACTGTGATGAGGTCCCCTGCTGCTGCCACTGGGCTGTCCTCTTACTTCTATTATATCCAGAGAGGGAGAAGAGTCACAGGCGATTGGGCAAAGAGAGAGGACACTTCCCGTGGCCACTGCTTCTGAGCATGGCCTCCCATCTGCCCCCTCACCAGGGGTGCCAGCCTCTCTTGGTGGTATCAGAGGGACTCCCCTTCCATCCTGGAAGAGAACTGAGTCTGTCTGAGCTGCTGTTAGTTGCTAGGGAGGCCAGTGAGGGGCAGGCCCTGTTGCTTTCTTCTGCTGGGTCATGGTGGTGGGAAGCAGTAAGGTGCCCCGTCGCTGTGCTTTCTCTCCAGTCCTGAGGTTCCAAACCAGTTTGCCCTCCCCTTACCACCTTTGAGAGTTCTTTGGTTATCTCTGGCTTTATTTCTAGGGATTATACTTGCATTTAGTGGGGAAATGGGATGCAGGAAAAAATAAGTCTATAACAATGTGTTTGCATCAGAAGATCACTAATTTCATTTTTATTACCACCTTTTTCCTTACTTAGGGGGGGTGTGTGTGTGTGAAAATTAGCAACCAAAGGAAGGGGAGTTTTGGTATCTCAGACAAAGGTATTATCCTAATTGTCTTTTATTCTGTCAGATTCTTGGAGTTCCCTGGTGAGCCCCATTGTATTTGTTGCTGTGAGCCCAAAAGGCTACTTTTGGAATGGGAGCTGTGTCCGACAACCACACAATGAAATGCTGACTTTTTGAGCATGTATTACGATTTCAGAGACTTTTGAATATAGAAATCAAAGCAGAGGAGAAATGAAAGCCTAGTGTTTCTCTATAAATAGAACTTGGCTTTTCTTACAGAGAGACATTTTATCATCTTATTTCATGTTTTAACTTTAAAAATTCTCTACTTTTAAAGATTTTTGTTTCAGCTTTATTGAGGTATAATTAACCAAGTATAATTATGTATATTTAAGGTACACAATGTGATGTTTTAATGTATGTACACATTATGAAATGATTAGCACAATTAAGCTAGTTAATATCACATGGAATAGCTACCTTTGTGTATATGTGTTTGTGTGGTGGGTACATTTAAGTTCTATTCTCTAAGAAAATGTCAAACATAAAATACCTGAAAAAAACGTAGTTACCATTAGCACATTAGACTTCCCAAATGTATTCATCCTCCATGACTGTAACTTTATACTGTTTATTTTTTATTATTTTTATTTTTACTAAGATGAGTTCTTGTTCTGTTACCTGGGAAGGAGTGCAGAGACATCATCACAGCTCACTGTAGCCTTGAACTCCTGGGCTCGAGAAATCCTCCTGCCCCAGCATCCTGAGTGGCGAGGAGGACAGGTACATGTCACCACACCCAGCTAATATTTTCTATTTTTTTTGCAGAGACAAGGGTCTCATTATATTACTCAGCTTGGTCTCAAACTCATGGGCTAAGACACCCTCCCAACTCAGCCTCCCAAAATGCTGGGATTACAGGTGCAAGCCACCATACCAATCCAGAAACTTTATGTTCTTGACCAACATCTTCATGTTTCCCTCAGTCCCTAACCCCTGTTAGCCATTGTTCTACTCTCTAGTTCTATGAATTTGAATGTTTAGATTCCACATGAACTTCATGCAATATGATAGTCTTCCCTTATCCATGGTTTTTCTTTCTGCTGTTTAAGTTACCTGTAGTCACCCATGGTCTGAACATAGGTTCAGAGAGAGAGAGAGAGAGAGAGAGAGAGAGAGAAACACGCATTCACCTAACTTTTATTACAGAAAATTGTTATATAGAGTTTGGTACTATCCATGGTTTCAGGTATCCACTGGGGATCTTGGAACGTATCCTTCATGGATAAGAGGGGACTACTGTATTTATCTTTCTGTGCCTGGATTATTAACGTTCTCCATGTTCATCTATGTTGTTGCAAATGATGGTGTTTTCTTTTTCTGGCTGAATATTATTTCATTGTGTATATATACTGTATTTTCTTTATTCATCTATTAACAGATGTATAAATCCTTTGTATATTTTGGACATTGTGAATAATACTTCAATGAGTATAGGAGTACAGATTTCTCTTTGAGATACTAATTTTATTTCCTTTGAATATATACCCAATGATTCTAACAAAATGATTCAGTCCAACAAAATGCATTGATGTTAAGATGCTACGTCTCTTTTGCCTTCAGTCTGGAAATGTTCCTTAGTCTTTTCTTGACACTCAAGACTTAGACTCTTAAAAATCCTAGGCAGTATCAGCTTCATGAGTGTGTAAGAGCCCCTTGCTTAGAGTGACTTCAACTGGATTTAATGTTCTTCTGGAATTTATTGATTTTTTTAAATAAACTTTCAACAAGGGGCTCCATGTTTCATTCCATACTGTGTCCTACAAATAATTTTGCCAGTCTTGAGTCCAGGTCAGTTAGTAGAATGTCCTTCAATTTGTCTGATATTGTCTCCTAATTAGATAGAGGCTGTAAACCTTTGGTAGAATATCAAAGCAATTGGTGCAGCAATTTTGCTGCCTCCTATCAGGTGTTGCCTCATTTTAATTTGTCCCGTTCCTGACAATATTAACTGTGATCACTTGATTTAGATGATGTCTGCAAGGTTTCTGCCTTGTGTAACCCCTGTGGGGCAGTTCTTTGAGACTGTAAATATCTCAGTCCTCATCAAAACTGCAGTTTATTTATATTTTACATTAGTGTGGACTTGTGGATTCTAATTTTATTCAAGGGTTGTAATCAATTACTATCATTATTTTGATAGCCAAACTGTCTCAAATTTGACTAGTGGTACCCTGACAAATTGACTGCTGTGTCTTTTTGAGGGGTTTGCATTGTTTTTTGAGTATTTCCTTATATACTGGCTTGGAAAGTATTTTAGACTCATCTTGTACCTTCCTTGAAATCAGTCATCTTTTCAAGGAGCCCTGATTACTTCATCTAAATATTGGTATTTAGAAACTAGGAATGGATTGATCAGGATGTTCATTGATATTGGATGTCACTGCTCTCAGGATCTCTCAGTAGACAGAGCTAAAGATACATACAAACACACATCCATCTATCTATTGATCTGTGTCAGTATATGTACATTTGTTTATTTAGTTAATTCTCTAATATTTTATTGCTGCTGCCTGCTATCACCCCTGCCTTATTTCCTGGAACTGGATGGCTATTACTCTGCCCCTGGGTGGATGCTTCATCTTTACCCTGGGTCCCCAACACCTTCCTTCCCGCAACTGGTACCCCCAAGTGGATACTCTCCTTCCCACTTTGGCACCCACTTCAGGGTACCTTGCCATCTCCCATTCAACAGAATGTCTACCTGTCCAACAGTACCTAATGGCTTTGGGCTGCGTTGTTCTGGAAGGGAAGGGAAGGCAAAGAAAAAGAGGAGGAGCTTTAAGTCTCATCTTAATTAAAACCCCAATTTTTAATCCTGATTTTATTTCAAAATGTTACTAGAAGCCAAATATAAAAGGGATTCATTATTTAAGTTATGAAAATTCAATTTTCATGCTAGAAAAGCTAATCCTCTTTCCACCCCGTTAGATCTTTAAGAGCATTAAGTTTTGTTTTTCTTCATTTTCAATTCTTATATTAAATGTGGCCAGGACTGACATCAGCCAAAGACATTCTAGATTAGTTTCTGCTTAATTCTACTACTCTGCAAGCTACAAAATGGAAAAGTTCTCTCATGAAATCAAGGCCCCATAATAAACCAAGAAATACTCAAAGAATAAAAATAAGTACATACATATTTAGTCTGCATCCAAGACTCTATGGCTCTTCCAAGGTTCTAATGTCTATGCAGGAATACTAAGTTTATTGAGTATACCTTAGCAGGTTAGAAGAGCGCCCTCTTACTTTACTTTTCTCTCCATTTAAAAAAAATACTGGGGGAAATCCAAGATGGCAGCGAGTAACAGCCTCCCTGCAACAGGGCATGGTGAGTCTGGGATGATAAGACTCCAGGCATCTCTGGCTGGTGGAATATGTCTATAATCATCCCTTTGAGGGTACAGGGAGTCAGCAAGGGACTTCTGGACCCCAAGAGGAGGACAAAAACAGTGGAAAACTGGCAAATGGTTATATGTGTCTGATCGACCTAATCCTGCTGGCAGCCATGAGTACCACCAGCAGTGAGACTGCAAACCAGAAAGGCCTTACCTGTGAACTGTTTCAGTGTTTTTGGACTTGGCACTCAGTTGAACTGCCTTTGGGGAGAGCTTGAGCAGGAGTGCGGAGAACTTTGGGCATTATCTAGGGCCCCAGACTAAGCTGCTGAGCTGGACAGAGCTAATAGTGTTTGGCTGTGGGCCGCAGGGATTGTGAGAGAACTACCCTGGCAAGCTCTGTCCTCAGGGTCACAGAGCAAGGATTGGGCGGGAGCTAGTAACCTAGTGATTGAGCAGGCTAAAGGTGGGGACTGAGCTGCCTTACAGCCTTAACTGTCAGGGGCAGAGTGACACCGGTTTTGGGACACTGGAGCCTCGGGCTATTGCCCTGAGCATCACAGCTCATAGCAATCTCAAACTCCTGGGCTTGGCGCTGCCTGGGTCTCGATAAGAGCTGTGCCATGACCCCCAACCCACTACCCATGTCTGCCGAACCTCTGCATGCCCTGACTAGGAACTGCGGGAGCTGCACAACCCTACATCCTCCCTCCTGTACCCTCCCTCCCTTCATACCGGCCCACTCATCTGGCCAGGGACTCTGGTAGCTGCATGCCCTCTGGAACCCTCCTTGCCTCTGTGCAGAGCCCTTCTCCTTGCCAGAGACTGCTGGAGCCTTAGGCTCTCTGTGCCAAAGTAACTGGGAGCCAGGCACTCCCAGAACCATGCGCATCACCTCCCGCCCTGTTGCTGTATTTGGATGTGTCACATTCTGGAGATACTTCACAACCAGAACTCCCTGGCTGGGGCAGCCCAGGAGGAACAACATAGGGCCACTCCCTACAATGATCCAGGAAAAATAGAGTGATCCCGCTGGAGATCACTTGGAGAAACACCTCCACAACTTCTCAGGATGGCCAGAGGCAATGGTGAAGAACAATCATGAGGCAAAATCAACAGAAAAACTTGGGCAAAATGAATAGTCAGAGTAGATCAACTCCCCCAAGAATCAATGGGGCAGACACATTGATCCCATGCACAAAAAAATAGCTGAGATGTCTGAAATCGAATTTAGAATCTGGATAGCAAATAAGATCGAATTAGAATTCCAAGCAGTAACCCAAAAGATGTCCAAAGAATTCAACAAATTCAAAGACCAAATGACCAAAGATTTTGACACATTGAGACAAGAAGTTGCAGTCCTCAAATATTTGAGAAACACAGTAGAATCCCTCAGTAACAGAATGGAGCAAGCAGAAGAAAGAATTTCTGACATTGAAGACAAAGCTTTTGAACACTCCCAAACTCTCAAAGAGGAAGAGAAATGGAGGGCAAAAACAGATTACTGTCTCAGAGAGCACTGGGATAATACGAAGAAAACCAATATTTGTCTTATAGGGATCCATGAAAGTGACGAAGTGGCTTAACAAGCCACAGAGTCTTTTCTCCATGAGATTATGAAGGAGAACTTTCCAAACATGCAAAGAGATTCTGAAATTCAGATAGCAGACAGTTTCAGAACTCCAGCATGACTCAACCCAAATAAGACATCCCCCAGACACATCATAAGCAACTTCACTAAAGTTAATATGAAGGAGAAAATTCTGAAAGCTGCCAGATGAAAGAAAACCATCACCTACAAGGGCAAGAATATTAAATAACTGAAGATCTCTCTGCTGAAACCTTTCAAGCTAGAAGAGGATGGTCATCAACTTTTAATCTCCTAAAACAAAATAACTTTCAACCCAGGATCCTGTACCCAGCTAAACTGAATTTCATTTATGACAGAGAAATTAAATACTTCAATGACATTCACATGTTGAAGAAAATTGCCAGAACTAAACCAGCTCTTGAGGATATTCTCAGACCTATCCTCCCTAAAGACCAACATAATCCTCCACCACAAAAGTAAACGCACCCAGAAAATTTTGATCAAATTCCAACTTCCATAGTTGCAAAAGGATTAAAAATGTCCACTGGACTCTTGAAAGGCTTATCAATATTCTCAATTAATGTGAATCATTTAAATTGTCCTCTAGAGAGGCACAGTTTGGCTGACTGGATACAAAAACTTAAGCGAGATATCTGTTGCATACAAGAATCACATCTTACATTAAATGACAAATATAGACTCAAAGTGAAGTGATGGTCATCTATACTCCAGGCAAATGGAAAGCAGAAAAAAGAAGGCATTGCAATCCTGTTCGCAGACGCAATAGGCTTTAAACCAAAATAATTAAGGATAAGGATGGACACTTCATATTTGCTAAAAGTAATACTCACTATGATGAGATCTCAATTATTAATATTTATGCACCCAACCATAACACACTTCAACTTATAAGAGAAACTCTAACAGGCATGAGCAACTGGATTTCCTCCAGTTTTATAGTAGTTGGAGATTTTAACATCCCTTTAGGAGTGCTGGATAGATCCTCCAAAAAGAAGCTAAGCAAAGACATTTTAGATTTAAACTCAACCATTCAACATCTGGACATAACAGATATCTACAGAAAATTTCATCCCCCCAAAACTGAATACACATTCTTCTCATCAGCCCATGAAACATACTCCAAAATCAACGACATCTTAGGCCACAAATCTAGCCTCAGCAAATTTAAAAAAATAGAAATTATTCCTTGCATCTTCTCAGACCATCATGGAATAAAAGTTGA
>CAUYPK010011825.1:0-23864 GCA_963574355.1 Loris lydekkerianus | reverse complement strand
TACTGAGGGATTCTACTGTGTTTCTCAGATCTTTGAGGGATGCAACTTCTTGTCTCAATGATTCAAAATCTTTGGTCATTTGCTCTTTGAATCCATTGAATTCTTGAGATAACCTTTGGAATTCTAATTCAATCTTATTTTCAATCCAGATCCTGAATTCAATTTCTGACATCTCAGCTATTTGTTTGTGCATGGGGTCTTGTACTGTTTCTGCCCCATTGGTTCTTGGGGGAGTTTATCTACTCTGATTATTCATATTGCCAGAATTTTTCTGTTGATTTAGTCTCATGATTGTTTTTCACCATTGCCTCTGGCTGCCCTCAGCGTTGGGGAGGTGTCTCTCCAAGGTCAGACCCCAGCGGGATTACTCTATTGTTGCTGGATCTTTGTAGGGGTGACCCTGTGTAGTTCCTCTGGGGCTGCTGTAGTTAGGGAGTTCTGGTTGTGGAAGCAGCTCTGGTGTGTGACACACCCGGAATCAGCAACAGGGCTTGGGGTGGTGTGCACAGTTCTAGGAGTGCCTGGTGCTCAGTGACTTTGGCACAGAGAACCCAAGGCTCCAGCAGTTTCTGGCCAGGAGAAGGGCTCTGTGCAGAGGCAGGGAGGGCTCCAGAGGGCACACAGCTTACAGAGTCCCTGGCTAGATGAACGAGCTAGTGTGGAGGCTGGGAGGACACAGGAGGGGGGATGCAGGGTTGCGCGGCTCCCGCAGTTCCTGGTCAGGGAATGCGGAGGCCCGGTGGGTGTGGGTCACCGGTCGGGGGTTGCTGCATAGCTCTCATGGAGGTCTGGGTGGCGCCAAGCCCAGGAGTTTGAGGTTGCTATGAGCTGTGGCATCACGGCACTGTCCCCACGGCAACAGCCCAAGGCTCCAGTGTGCCAAAACCATCTCACTTTGCCCCTAAGGATTAAGATTGTAAGGCAGTTCAGTCCCCGCCTTTAGGCTGCTCAGTCACTAGGTTCCTTTGTCTTGCCTGATCCTTACTCTGGAACCCTGAGGGTGGGGCTTGCCGAAGCAGTTTTTTCACACAATGGCTTCCTGCACTCAGCTCAGTGGCTCAGTCTGGGGCCCCAGACCGTGCCCAAAGTTCTCCACACTCCTGCTCAAGCTCTCCCCAAGGCAGCTCAACTGAGCGCCAAGTCCAAGAACATCAAAAAAGTTTGCAGGTAAGGTCTTTCCGGTTTGCAGTCTCACTGCTGCTTGTACTCACAGTTGCCTGTGTGATTAGGTCGATCGAACGCACACAGCCACTTGCCAGTTTTCCACTGTTTTTGACCTCCTCCTGGGGTCTAGTAGTACCTTGCTGGCTCCTTGTGTCCTCAAAGGGATGATCATAGGCAGAACTCACCGGCCAGAGATGTCTGGTGTCTTGTCTCCCCAGACTTGCCATGCCCAGGTAAGCTGTTACTTGGCTGCCATCTTTAATCTTCTTCGGAAGTTGGGTTTTGTTAAAAAAAATTTCTGGGTGTGTTTACTTTAGAGGTTAGAGCATTGTGCTGGTCATTGTGGAGACTAGATCTGAGAATATCCTGGAGAGTTGGTTTAGTTATGGCAAATTTCTTCCACATGTTTATGTCATTACATTATTTGATTTCTCCATCACAAATTAAACTCAGTTTAGCATAAAACAGGATTTTGTGCTGGAAGTTATTTTGTTTCAGGAGAGTGAAGTTCGATGATCATCTTCTTCTTGCTTGAAATGTTTCAGCTGAAAGATCTGCTGTAATTCTGATATTTCTCCCTTTGTAGGTGATACTTTTCTTACATCTGGCTGCTTGCAGAATCTTCTCCTTCATCTTAACTTTGGCAAAGTTAATCACAATGTGTCTAGGAGATGCTTTATTTGCATTGAGTCTTGCTGGGATTCTGAAACTGTCTGCTATCTGAAGTTCTCTATCTCTTGCAATATTTGAGAAATTCTCCAAAATCTCTTGGAGTAGAGCATCTGTAACTTTAGGACCATCCTCTTCTCCTTCAGGAATTCCTGTAAGACGAATGTTTTGTCTTTTATAGTGAGCCCACAACTCTATCATGGAATGATCAGTTTTTGCTCTCCATTTGTCTGCCTCTTTGAGTGTTTGGGAAGGTTCAAAAGCTTTGTCCTCAGTTTCAGAGATTCTTTCTTCTGCCTGGTCAACTCTGTTATTGATTCTACTGTATTTTGGAACTCCTCAAGTAACTTTTTGTTTCCTTGATTCTGTTATCTCTATTGTCATTATGTCCATATCTTTAGTCACTTGGGCTTTGAATTCATTAGTTTCTTAAGACAACTTTAGAACTACTCTTTGGAATTCAATTTCCATATTTTCTTCCATTCTATTTATCTTAGTTGCAATCCATATCTTGAATTCAGTTTCTGACATTGCTGTCATTTGTCTATGTGTGACCTCTTCAGTTGTATTTTTTTTTTTTTTTTTGTCATTTCTTGGGGGCTTGATCTACTCTGGTTATTCATGTTGCCAGAGTTTTTCTGTTGGGTCTGCATCATGTTTATTTCCCACTGTTTGTTTATTAGAAGTGGTAGGGTGAGATTGAATTGGGGTTCCCAGGTAGTAGAGATAACCCCTTGCCAAAGCTCTACGATTTCTAATTGTGGCTTATGTCCTACAACCTTACAAAGGCCCCTTTCAGCATTTTGGCCAGAGAGTCTAAGGTCCTACTTGGTGAGATAGTGCAGGCTAGATCTGTTTTGACATCGGCCAACCTCTACCCTATCCTAAGAAACCACACTCTTAGATTTAAATCTCTACTGTGAAGAGGTACAAACAGCTGTGGTGCCCATTCCCCACCCTGTAGTTGTTTTCCACTACACAACTTCAAAGGTCAACCTCAGAATGTCCCAGAGTGGACAGCCCCAAACATGGGTTTTAATCAAATAGTTTTTAACAGTGAAAACCCAGCCCAACAAAGAGGGATTCAAGGAAAATTCAAAGCAAAGGGATTCAAAGCACAATTGGTACCAGGGATCCACACTCCCTCCTACCAGACTCAGTCCACACTATTGTCTGCTTCTGTGCTTTCAGGCTCACCTGGAGCCAGGGGCAATGCCCCTGCCCACCAGTCTCAGTCCACACACAGCTAGCCTCTGGAGTAGGGTCTGGAGTAGTTCTTGCCAGACCAGTTGGAGTCAGGGAACCATGCCCGCCCTTGCCAGTCTCAGTCCACTGCCAGTTAAGCCTCTGTTTCCAGTCTCTGTTGGAGTCAGGGCATCCAGCCTGCCCTCTGGTCTCAGTCCACACTAGACTCTGCTTGCCAGACCAGTTGGGGTCAGAGGACCACGCTCCACCATCCAGTCTTAGTTCACTGCCTGGCAAGCCTCTGTTCACAGGCTCTGTTAAAGTCAGGGCACCACACTCCACCATCAGGTCTCAGTCCTCACCTGGTAAGCTTCTGTTCACCAGCCACGCTGGAGGCAGTGGAGCACATCCTAGCCTTCAGGGCTTGGTTCACTCCCAGTAATCCACTGTTTGAGGGTTCTGTTGGAATCAGGAGACCATGCCCTTGATCTCAGGTCGCAGTCCACGCCTATCAAAACTCTGCTCGCAGGCCCAGCAGGGACCAGCACTGTCTGCCAAACTCAGTCCACATGGGTCAACCATTCTCCTGCTGTGGGAGCTGTCAGAGCCAGGGGTTCTGCATCCCGTCCCTCCAGACACAGCCTGAACTGAGGGTTAACACTACCACTAACTGGGCATAGTCATAACCAGGGGACTGCTCCTCCTTCCACTGAGTATCCCTTCTTCCCACACCTTATTTCTTCCCCATTAGTCACAGATTCCACCCTGATGGTTGTCGATCCACACTATGCCCAGGTCTCTCAGGACAAGACCAAACACTCTATGTTCTACAGGGGGAAGAAATTCAGACCACCATGAGAGGGGGAAAGGGTGGACTGGGAGTTTGGACTTCTGAAAAAAAATATCTGTTTAATTATATGCCTGGCAGAGTGGTGTCTAGGTTCATAAGTGGGACCTCCCTGGAGAAAGAGACCTGGTGTTTAGTGGCTCTCTCCAGTGAGGTAAAATGAGAGTTCTTTTGTTCCCTGCTCATTCATAGATAGCCTGCAAAATACCTCCTGCTTGGGGGAGGGGTCTCCCATCCTCTAGTCAATAGGCTTTGTAACTGTAATTTGTTTTCCTGAATGCTCTTTCTTGGAATTATAGCTTGCTGAACTTTCTGGGCTCAGCTCCCCGTCTTTGACTTCGTAGAGTCTGATTCCATCCAGTTTTTCTTCCTCTGCTCAGGAGGTTTCTTCCCCTGATGATGAGGGTTGCTACCAGTTGCCCATCTTCCCAGAATTTCCTACTTAGCTTCTTATTGGAGGATCTATTCAACACTGCCAAGGGAGTGTTAAAATTTCCAATTATTATGGTGCTAAAGGAAATCAAGTTGCTTGTGTCTGTTAGAGTCTCTCTTATAAATTGAGGTGCATTCTGGTTGGGTGCATAAATGTTAATAATTGAAATTTCGTCATGTTCAGTGTTGCCCTTAACAAATATGAAGTGACCATCCTCATCTTTCCTTACTTTCATTGATTTAAAGCCTATCATATCTGTGAATAAAATTTCAACACCTGCTTTTTTCTGATTTCCATTTGCTTGAATTATTGATGACCTTCCCTTCACCCTGCGTGTATATTTATCTTTTAAGATAAGATGAGATTTCTGTATGCAGCAGAAATCTGGCCTGAGTTTTTTTATCCAGTCAGCCAACCTGTGCCTCTTTATAGGACAATTTAAGCCATTCATCTGGTAGAATTTTGGGTATTGAGTTTTTCAAAAGTCTAGTGGACATTTTTAATCTTTTCACCACTGTGGAAGTTGGAATTTGATCAAAAGTTTCCTATTGAGTTTACTTTGGTGGTAAAGCATTGTGCTTATCATTGTGGAGGATGCATCTGAGAATACCCTGGAGAGCTGGTTTAGTTATGGCAAATTTTGTCAACATGTGAATGTCATTAAAGTATTTAATTTCTTCATCATAAATGAAACTCAATTTAGCTGGATTCAGGATCCTAGGTTGAAAATTTATTTTGTTTTAAGAGATTAAAAGTCTATGGCTACCCTCTTTGAGCTTGAAAGGTTTCAGTAGACAGATCTGCAGTAATTATAATATTCTTCTCCTTGTAGGTTATGGTTTTCTTATGTTTGGCTGCTTGCAGAATTTTCTCCTTCATATTAACTTTGGTGAAGTTAATTATAATATGTTTGAGAGATGCTTTATTTGGATTGAGTCATGCTGGGTACTGAAACTGCTATCTGAAGTTCAGAATCTTTTGCATGTTTGGGAAGTTTTTCTTGATTATCTCTTGGAGTAGAGAATCTGGGCCTTTTGAGGCAACCTCGTTTCCTTTAGAAATTTCTGTAAGGTGAATATTAGTTTTTTTTTTTCTTTTTTCTTTTTTAATTATCCCCGAGCTCTCTGAGAGAATGATCCATTTTTGCTCTCCACTTATCTTCTCTCTGAGCATTTGAGAGCATTTAGAATCTTTGTTTTCAATGTCAGAAATCCTTTATTCTGCCTGTTCAATTCTGTTAGTGAGGGATTCTACTGTATTTCTCATATCTTAGAGGACTACAAATTCTTTTCTCACAGTGTTGAAATCTTTAGTGATTTTGTCTTTAAATTCATTGAATTCTTGAGACAATTTTTGAATTATTCCTAGAATTTCTAATTCCAAATTTACTTTCATTCTGTTAATCTTATTTGCCATCCAAATTCTAAACCCAATTTCTGACATCTCAGCCATTTGTTTATGAATGGGATCTTCTAGTGTGTTCACCTTGTCATTCCTTAGGGGAGTTGATCTACTCTGATAATTCATGTTGCCAGAGTTTTTCACTGATTTCACTCCATGATTATTTTTCTCCCTTTGGATAGATGAGCATGTAAGGTGAAATTGGATGTGGGCTCCTGGAGTAGTGATTATCCATCCCTTTGCCTATGTTCTAGGACTGGTGACTGCAGCTTTTCCCCTACAGCTTTGCAAAAGACCTGTACATTATTACAGTCTGAGACACTGGGGACCTGCTTGGTGAAGTGGGGCTAGGTGGCTTTGTCTTGTATTCAGTTTGTCGCTGTCCAATCCTATTGAAACAGTAGCTCTGGGTTGAAGTCTCATCTGTGGAGAAATACAAGCAACTAAGACACCCCACCCCTCATGGGAAACAACTGGAAAAGGATAATCAAACCTTCCCAGAACCACACAAGGAGGGTACCACCTTGGATGGTCCTTGGGTGATTGGCCCAGCTCAAGAGTTCCAAATCAATTGTCCAAATCAGCACCAAGTCTTCAATGGGAGATTTCAAAAGGTCTCCAGCAACTAGATCAACTGGATCTTCTGGCAGCTCAAGTGTGGCTCGCTCCAGTGCTCCATGGAGTCAGAAGTGCCCACCCAGAAAATGAGTTAGTCTGGGGAGGTTCATGCCTCTGTCTTCACTTTGCACCTCTGTCACACCCAGTCACTGGTAACCCCTCAGGGCTGTGGCCCAATTTCCTCCAATGAGTAGATGCACCAGGGGGTTGTACCTGCCTGAGTCACAGGGAGATCTATGTCTCCTCAGCCAGGCCACCACAATCTGCTACCAGCCAGCAAGAGGAGCTGAAGCCTGACTACCTCAAGTGCTTAATGAAAGCTAGTGAGTGTCAATCAGTTCCAGCCCTGCCCCAGATTGATGTTGCTGCCACTTATATTCTTGCAGAATTTGGGTTTCTGTCCTGGCTGTATTCCACTGTGGGACAGGTTTTGTTTGAGTTCACAAAAACAGTGACTCATCCCCACCCTGTGCTGCTGGCACTGCACCAATTCCCACAGAGATGGCATCTCTGTCTCCACTGCACTCTGTGTTGAGGTGAGTATGGTTAGAGCTCACAACAGGCTCTCAGTTCCTGACCCTCTCTGAGCTGATGATGCTGCCACACCTGCTTTTGTCTCAGCTATGATCCACTGGGGGCTGGGTGCATCTTGGGCTCACAAAAGCAGCAATTCTGGCTCAGCCCTACCCTGGGAGTATGCTGCCTCTGTGCCTGCATAGTGGAGGTACAGCCTCAGGCATACCCTTTGCTCACAGGGCCTGCATTTCTGTGGCTGCCACTGGAGTAGAGGCCCAGCTCCCTCTGGCTGCTAAGAGAGATGGGAAATTTTTCTCCAAAATATTACCAGGGGTGTGAGCCCTATTGTTTCTGCCACCACTGCCAGCGCAGATGCTGCACTGTGCCATAGGGCACTGTTTATCCCTCTCCTGTATGGCTCCCTCACACCACAGTCCCCGCTTTATGCCCATGCTGCTGATTCAGCATAGACTTGTAAGAGCCCATGCCTTATACATACCTCTTGAGAAAATACCCAAGAGTCTGGACTCTGTGTGGGACAGGCTTCCAGACCTTGGGGTGGGAGTGGAGGGGAGTTCTGGGAGTTCAGAATTGTGGGTAGAGTATATATTCAGTTTTATGTCTGGTGGGAGAGGGCCATGGCACACTAGTGGGTCATCTCTGGGGAAGGAGATCCAGTTTTTAGTGGCTCTCTCCCATGGAATATAAAAAGAAGAGATCTGAATTCTGCTTGCTTGGTTGTAGAAAGTACACTGTGGGGCTATTCTCATGGGGGAGGAGACTCTCATCTGCTTTGCGATGGGTTTTGTACCTATTGTTTGTTTCCTTGGGGTCGCAGCTCTCCTCAGCAGGGATGATGTTTGCTCTTCAGTCTCTCTTGCCTCAGCTCCAAACCATCAGCTTACTTGATAAACATCTGTCCTTTAACTCTTTTTGGGTGGAAACCTCTGTGGAAAGTTGGCTTCAGTTGGCCATCTTGCCTCCTTCTCTCGAAATGCAGATTATAATTCCCCCAAAGGGTGAGGGTTTAGAGAGACAACTCCTAAAACATTTTGTGGCTGGGAGGCACCTGTGACTCAGTGGGTAGGGTGCCAGCCCCATATACCGAGGGTAGCAAGTTCGAACCCAGCCCTGGCTAAACTGCAACAAAAAAATAGGCAGGGTTCTGGCAGGTGCCTGTCGTCCCAGCCACTTGGGAGGCTGAGGCAAGAGAATCACCTAAGCCCAGGAGTTGGAGAGTTCTGTGAACTGTGATGCCACAGCACTCCACTGAGGTCAATAAAGTGAGACTTTGTCTCAAAACAAAAAAAAAAAAATTTGTGGCCATTTTTCTAACCTTTACCTGTGTTACAATTTGGCTCAGTGAATCTCAACCTTCCTAATATCACAACCCTTTAACATAGTTCCTCATGTTGTGGTGACCCCCAACCATAAAATTATTTTTGTTACTACTTCATAACTGTAATTTTGCTACTGTTATGAATTGTAATGTAAATATCTGATATTCAGGATGTATTTTCATTGCTACAAAGGAGTTGCCACCCACAGGTTGAGAACTGCTGATTTAGCTAAAGACAAGCTGAAAGGGGCTGGATTAGCTGTATGCCAACTGTGAACTAAAACAAAATCTAAGGCTTCCCCTGAGTGACTGATAGACTGGATCCCCTCTTGGCCAAGGGGGTCCCTAAAACTGAGTTGATAGCCATGAAAAAGGAAATTAGACATGCCTCGTTATGCCTCACTCCCTTTATTAGAGATGTCCTTTGTGACTCATTAACAGGCCTAAGACTATGCATGACATATCTGGCAGGTTCTCAATACACATAACAAACCACTGCACTCCAGTCTGAGCTTACCTCTGGTAGTAAGTCTTTAATTAACAGACCCTTATCTTTTTCTTTAAATTTCACACTAATATGAGAGTACACATGATTAGGTTACATGGTTTGCATTTCTAAGGTAAAGGTTAAATTATTGGGGCAGTGCCTGTGGTTCAGTGAGTAGGGTGCTGGCCCCATATACCAAGGGTGGCGGGTTCGAACCTGGCCCAGCCAAACTGCAACAAAAAATAGCCAGGCATTGTGGCAGGTGCTTGTAGTCCCAGCTACTCGTGAGGCTGATGCAAGAGAATAGCTTAAGTCTGAGAGCTGGAGGTTGCTGTGACCTGTGACGCCATGGCACTCTACTTAGGGTGACAAAGTGAGACTCTGTCTCTAAAAATAAATAAATAAATAAAAAAGTTTCAGTTGTAGTTGAACCCTTCATCCAGGGCTCCATAGAATCAAGAGTTTTCCCCACACTTTCTTCTATAATTTTTGTTTCATGTGTTAAATTTAAATGTTTTATCCAGTGAAAGTCAATTTTTTTTCAGTGGTAAGAGGTATGGTTCTAAATTGAGTCTTCTACATGTGGCTAACAAGTTATCCTAGCACCGTTTGTTAAATAGGAATTATTTTACCCAGCGTAAACTTTTGTTTGGTTTATCAAAGATCAGATGGTGATATGTAGCTGTGTTCATTTCTAGGTTCTATATTCTATTTCATAGATCTATATCTCTATTTTTATGCCAATCCCATGCTGTTTTGATCACTGTAGACTTGTAGGATACCCTGAAGTCTGGTAACATGATGCCTCCAAATTTGTTTTTATTTCTGAAAATTGCATTGGTTAATCATTTTTTCCCCAGTTCAATATGAAATGAAGTACTATTTTTCAGCTTTTTCAAAGTATGCCATTGATGTATTGATGTGTATTACTTAAATATGTAGATTGCTTTGGGTGGTATAGACATTTTAACAGTGTTGATTCTCCACCACCATGACCAAGGTATGTGCCTCCATTTGTTAACATCTTCTACTATTTGTTTTCTCAGGGTTTCATAATTCTCTTTATAGAGATCCTTCACATACTTTGTTGGTTAAATTTTCAGGTATTTCCTTTTCTTTGAAGCTACTGTGAAGGGTATTATGTCTTTGATTTGATTCTCATCTTGACTGTTATTGGAATATGTGAAGGCTACTTATTTGTGGATGTTGATTTTGTATCCTGGGACATTATTGTAGTTCTTGATCACTTCTAATAGCCTTGTAGTTGAGTCCCTCAGGTTTTCCAGGTATAAGATCATGTCATCTGCAAAAAGTGAGAGTTTCACCTCTCTTCTGTCCCCATTTGAATGCCCAACTAAAGCATTTCTTTTCGTGGACTCCTGGTCTTTGAATAACACCTAACACTTTCCCCGAGTTGTCAACCAATCAAATTTTAAAACCACCTATATTCTGTTATCCCCAACTTTGAGATATTTCAACTTTGCGGGCCAAACCAATGTATGCCTTCTGTACCAGAACATTTATTGCAGCCCAATTCATAATTGCTAAGTCATGGAAGAAGCCCAAGTGCCCATCAACCCATGAATGGATTAACAAATTGTGGTACATGTATACCATGGAGTATTATGCAGCCTTAAAGAAAGATGGAGACTTTACCTCTTTTATGTTTACATGGATGGAGCTGTAACATATTATTCTTAGCAAAGTATGTCAAGAGTTTAAGAAAAAGTATCTAATGTACTCAGCCCTACAATGAAGCTAATCTATAACCCAACTATAGCATAAGAATATGGGGAAAGAGCCAAGAGAGGGGAGGGGAGGGGTAGGTTTGGGTTGAGGGAGGGTAATTGGTGGGGCCACACCTATGGTGCGTCTTAGAATAGGTACAGGTGAATATTACTAAATGCAGAATACAAATGTCTACATAAAATAACCTAAGAAAATGTCATGAAGGCTATATTAAACAGTTTGATGAAAATATTTCAAATTGTATATGAAACCAGCACATTGTACCCCTTGATTATACTAATGTACATAGCTATGATTTAATAATAAATAAATAAAATGTATAAACCCAAAATGTAAACACATAACTGTGAGTGCTCTTGCTCAATGCTTCTTGGGTGTGGCTCCAGGTCATAGTCCTTAAATTTGGCTCAGAACAAATTATTTTACAAAGTATAACTTCTTTTCTGTCAACACAACATAAACTAAGAGGGTCTATTAATAAAGGGAAATGGGGATAATAAACAGGAAAGGGCATATAGAATTCTCATCCGTAGGTCACAAGTTCAGATGATTACAGGAGCCAGGCAGTTAACATAAATGAGTAAAATAGGGCACATGTAATACTAGAAAATGTGATGAAGAATGGAAAATTAGAACATATGTGCCTTTTCTGAAGGGAGAAGCCTTCATTAAGCCCAGTTTCCAAACTGCTGCCATTTGAAAATTCAGGACCATGATCTTCCTGTTTTTCCAGAGAAGCCAGAAATCTCTAAAATATGAAAAACATCTGTGTGAGCTGAATTTGACTTTCTGGCTTCCCATTTTCCACGTCTGAAATAATCATCCATTACCTTAATGAGCACAATAAAAGATTAGGAGCTGAGCAACAGAAAGTAAGAATCTTTCCAGCCCTTTGAAAGCACTGTGTGATCCATGAACTATCAGCTGGGAGCTTATTAAAAATGCAAAATCTGGAGTGGCAAGCTGGCCAAGTAGAGAAAGCTTTTGTCAGAGGCTCCCGTCCAGAAGGAGAAAAATTGGACTGAAGTAAACTCAGAGAAGTTAAAGTTGAAGGGTTGAACACAAGGAGAATACATCAAAGTGCTCAGCATGGAGACAAACAAAGTTGTGAAAGAGGAAGAGAGAAAACAGAGAACATTTATGGAGTGAAGGGAATGAAGGATCTTGGTAATGAACAAATGGATAAGAGATGGTCCTCCCCCTCCTGGGGGCTTTCTACCAGTTCTCTGCACAGAGCAGTGAACATGGGATTTCTCACACCACAGGAGAGCAGGTTTTTGATATACTAGTGCAGGGCAGAAGAAGCCACAGCCTAGAATACAGAAAGAGAAAGAGCTGAGCTAGGAATAAATGTGTCTTGATTTAGACAAAAAAAGTCAAGAGATAATTGGGACTTAGACCAAGAGCAATGGAAAACAGGTATATGCTGTGATAAAGAATTAAAAAGTACATAGACAATGACTCCCATCCCACTCCTCAATGTGCAGACTGCTAAGCAATCGGGCATGCACTCTGAGGGCTTGTATTGAAGGAAATTGAAAATCCTTAGGGCAAAAAAAATGTGTTTTGTTATTTGAATTGTTTGACACACTACTCAATAAGCCAAAAATGAAGCCCATCTCTAGGACAGCTTTGTCTACTTACATAGCACTCCTAATAGTATTATTGTCGCTCTCTCTAAAATACAAATGAACACAAATACATTTACATAAAAGGAATAACATCTAGTGCTCAGTAGTACAAGAAGCCAACTAAAGTTAACAATATTGTATATTTCAAAATTAAATAATTGAATTGAAATATTCCTAACACCAAGAAATGATAAATGACTGAGGTAATGGCTAATTTAATTACTCTGATTTGATCATTATACATTGTTTGTTTATATCAAAATATCACATATACTCACAATTATGTACAACTATTATGTACCCATAATAATTAAACATTTTAAAAAGAAAATAAAAATACAAATGGACAGGCAAAGATCATCATATCTTTGATTAAAAATCTTCAGTATTGTGGGCAGCACCTGTGGCTCAAAGGAGTAGGGTGCCGGCCCCATATACCCAAGGTGGTGGGTTCAAACCCACCCCTGGCCAAAAACAGCAAAAAGAAAAACAAAAACCTCCAGTATTGTTTAAAAGTAGAGAAATAAAAGAAAAAAATTAAATCTTCAATAGTAAGGAAAGGGACCAAGATAAACAAATAGAAAAACAAAAGACTCAGGAGGAAAAGAAATAACATTAAATGAACAGAAGGCAACTTTAATAATTTTAATTAGAATCATCAGGAAAGTTTGAGAAGATAACTTATTAATAGAATAAGAATAAATTGCTTTAAAAGCAAGAAAAATACTCAAATAAGTTTAAAAACAATTACTGTAATAAACAATTTCAAGCTAAGGATTGGAAGATAAAGTAGAGAAAATTTAGAAAATGTAACAAAAACACAAAGAAAAGTAAATTGAGATAAAAGATTTCAAACTTAGAAAATCAGTCTAAGAGTTTCAGTATCTGACTAATGGGATGCTAGGAAGAGGCAATAAAGAAAATAAAATGGGGGACATTCTTAAAAGAATAACATTAAAAAAAAATCTCAAGCTAAAAGACACATCACTCCAGATTGAATGGGCTCACTAAATGGGCACACTTTATTGCCCAGAACAATAAAAAGGCTCATTTGTGAACAGCAGAGATTAAAAACAAGCAAATACAAAGCTTCAATACAGAAAATACAGGTCATCAACAAGGATCAGGTATCAGATTTCTCAGTGCTGGATATGCTGAGCAATGCCTTCAAATGCTAAGGAAAATTAGTTTCAACCTAGAATCTTTATTCAACCTGCTTACCAATTAAGCATGAATATAAGAAAAAAATATATTTTAAGATAGTTATTCTTTTTTTTTTTTTTTTTTGCAGTTTTTGGCCAGGGCTGGGTTTGAACCCACCACCTCCGGCATATGGGGCTGGCACCCTACCCCTTTGAGCCACAGGTGCCACCCAAGATAGTTATTCATTTTTAATAAATTTATTTTTATTTCCATAAACTTATGAGGTACAAGTATAATTTTTTACATGCATAGATTGTATAGTGGTGAAGTCAGGGCTTTTAGAATATTCATTTGAATAACATATATTATTAAGTTATTTCTCATCATCCCCTTTCACCTCCTCACTCTTTTGAGTTTTCATCGTTTATTATTCCACACTCTACATCCATGTGTACACTTTTGTCTGAATTGTTTCCCTTAAGATAATGACCTCCAGTTCCATACATGTTGCTGTAAATTTACCTCTCATATACCCATTGTTAAGGAGTTACTTGAAGTTTTGCTCTACAGAACAACCACAACAACAAAGGAACATAAGGAATCTCAGAAACAGTGGCTCCATCACAGAGAAACAGCAAAGGGAAACTTCAGTAACAAGTTTAAAGTAAACAGGACAGACTACTGCCAGAGCATGGAGCATCCCAGCAGAGAGAACTCAACAACTTAATAGAAAACTGGACTGAGTGAAGAAGATTGGAAAAACTCCAGTCTTCTCACCTAATAGGTACAATGTAGGGGTATATAAAACACCTCCTGGGTGAGGGGCACAACTAAAACTTTGATTCTACCTAACTAATGCAAGCAATGTAACCTAATCATCTGCACCCTCATATTAATCTAAAATCGAAAAAAGAGAAAAACTCCAGTCTGTGATTAAAACAAAGAGAGCAAGAAAACAGAGAAAGAAAAAAAAAAAAAAGAAAGAAAAAGAAAGAAAGCAATTGGAGAGTCCAGGAAAATAAAAGCTCTATAAGAGAGAAAATGCAATCCAAAATAAACATTTGTTGACTCTGCAGTGAAAATTATTTGAGTTGTATAAAGAATGTAAATACTGTTTATTGGTGTTCAACATTAACATTCAACACAAAAAGCAAGCAGTCTAAATTATAGTTACATCACGGAATGTGATTGTCAGCAATCTTGATGGGACAAAAGTCAAAGAAGGATGCAGACAAAGAGCAGGAAGGAGGATCCAAAGGAAGAGTATTTTTTTCCTATGTGCACTAAATAGATATATATTTATTCATTGGCATATATACTTTACACACATGCCATAGACTCCAATATAATAAAAAATAACCCCTTAACAGCTCTTAGACACATGGGTCTTGTATATCCCAAGCCAAGTCCTGCAGTGGAGGTAGCACATGTTCCTATTTTACAAAATCTTATGGGAGATAAGTGGTTAAGGAGGACTTGAAACCCATTCAGGCCTGACACACTGAGGCCACTCTGAAGGGACTGCCATGGGAGAAGACACAAATCTATATAAAACCTTTAACATTGAAAAGGATCACATTAATCCCAACAGCTTTCCTGAGCTGGGACACCCAATAAATTACACACTCACTCCAGGTACTTGGAAGATTTTTGCACAGTTCCTTAACTGATCGAGTCAGGACAAATGGTCACTTCCCCACAACCAGAATCAGCTCTTCTCCTACAAGGACACCAGGGCTGGCATAGGCTACGGGGTTGGTTGCAGTTGAACCTTGCCTCCAGGCCATGAACCAGTAAAGTAGCATTATTTTCATGGCTACATTCACTTCAGTGTCACATTTACTAACATGGAGCTTTCTGAATAGAGAGGCAGAGGCCCTGCTTGCTCAATAAGAAACATTTCCTGTAGTGCTGTAGATTGAATGAGGCCATCAATAGTAAAAATAGATTTCAGTAGCATGTTCCTGACATTGTACAACAGCCCTGGCTCAAGGATTTCTCTCCCCACATAATTCCTAAGACTATTTGCTATTTTTGCTTCTTTGTTTTGGCTACTTGATAGTTTTGATGAATTTGCTTTGATACAAGGGTGTTCAAGTACTTCTCCAAGAGTCAGCCTCTGGCTTGGATTATGCTTCAACAGTCTTGAAATAAGGTCTCTGGCTCCCTCTTTTACAAACTCAGGAAACATGAATTCAATTGTGATATTCTTTTGTAGGTCTCTTGGTATGTGTTTGCCTCAAAAGGAGGCTTCCCAACTAAAAATTCATAACAAAGAACTCCCAGGCGCTAGAGGTCTACCTTCTCATCATGACCTTCAATCATCTCAGGGGGAGGTAGTCCAGGGTACCACAGAGAGTGGTTCTCCTGGAGGATGGAGCATGAACCGACAAGCCAAAATCTGCAATCTTAAGCTCTCCAGATGATCCCAGCAGCAGGTTCTCTGGCTTAATGTCTCTATGAATAACTCTCTTTGAATGGCAGTAAGACAGGGCATTTACCAGTTCTGTGATATAAGTAGTTGTCTGCTCATCAAACTTTGAAAGTTTCTGGAGTTCTCTATAGACTGTTCCAAGTGGTGCATATTTCTAAAATTAGGTAAACTCTGGTGGCATCATGGAAATAACCATACAGTCTGAAAATGTTAAGATGCCAAAGATGAGACTGTATTTCCACTTCTTTTCTGAGCTGATGCTCCACTCCTGCCGTTTCCAGCTGAGCTTTAAACAGCACTTTAAGAGCCAGGATAAACTTGCTTTGTTTTTCTCTTGCCAAACAAATGTTACCAAAATTTCCTTTACCCAAAGGGTGGACAATTTCAAAATCTTCCAAAGCCTATTGCCTTTTTTTTGATTCTTCTTTTTTCTGTTTTGATGTCACTTCTTCCTCAGGTTTATTTCCAGGTGTTGCTGGCTGGGGCTGCTTGCTCTTCTGGGTGTCATTCAGTGGCTTAGAGACAGGATGAGGTACACTGGTTGAGTGTAATTGCTTCTGCATATGATTCTGAACTGGTTTGTGGCTGGAGATAAGCTTTTGTGCTTGAGAAGGAATGAGCTGGGAGGAGTTTGAAGGGCACAGAACCCGCTGAGCCTGACCACTATTTGCAGGTAACGGATTCTGACCAGAAAACTGCTGGGTCACTGGAATGCGTTTTGGACCATCAAGTGGAACTGTGGCCTTAACAAGCCCTGAAATGTAGTTTTCTTTTGATCTGTCCATAGAAAAGGAATTGCAACTCAAATGTTTAGAGGCTAGGCAGATAACTTAAATGAGGGCAATGGTGAAGAATGTGACAAATTGAAGAACTCCTGTTTGTAGTTGCAAAAGAAGGTAGCCATTACTCCACTCCAATTCATTGTTGTCATGTGGATAGGTAAGCTACTTTTCGAATATCTACTTATTTTTACACAACTGTCCAAAAATTTGGATTTTTAAATGAAATAATTCCAAGGAGTATAAAACTGTGTGGGAAGCTAGTGTACAACCTTTGATTTTACAGACATAATGATTTCCAGCAGGGCGCTAGTAATTTAAGACAGATGTATCAGATCTTCTGTTGGTTCTGTTTGTTTCAACCTTTAAGAGGTGGAAGTCAAGAGTTTAAGTGGAACTAGAGAAATTTGTTTGAATTTGGAGGTCATTTGTAGTTTCCAGGGAATGGGGAGAGTAGGCCACCATTTTTAAAGGTGTTTTGTGAACTTTCCAACACTGTAGGGCATTTGAGGCACTATCTGAAGTGCTGTTTGGAGTGGCAGCTGTCCCCTCTGGAATATGGGACCAGGCCAGTAGTTGTGAAGAGTTTACTTTCCAGCCCTGAAGGAAATTTGGGGCCTAGTCTGAGGTGCCATTTGGGTGAGTATTTGTTCTCTTTGGATTTCCATTTATTTGATAGTCCCTGACATTTTTGTGTTGTGGATACCCTGTATTGGCTGTTTGTTATTGCTAGTTTTTGTTACAACATAAGGAAGTTCCATATCAAAGTCCCTTGGGGGAAAAAAGAAAAAAAACTTTGGAAAGAGAATGGTGTCGAGCCATAGCATTTTGGATCATACTGGGAATTCCTTATATTGTTTGTGTTTGATTGTGAATTTTTTGTACCACTTGTCTGGGTGAGTTTTTGTATTGTGATACCAGTTTTATGGAGTATGGGGGAAAGCGGTGGTTGGTAGCACTTGTATGGAGTATGAGGAAAAGTGATGGTTGCTTAATTTTGATTTGGAGGTGAATTCTTCTTTTGGAAAACTTTATGTCTTTTGTCCACGTTTTTGTGGGGTTGTTTCATTTTTTCTGGTTGTGAGTTCTTTGTGGATTCGGCCCTTTGTTGGATGTGGCATGCAGATGTTTTCTCCCATTCTGCTCTGTTTATTGTTTCCTTGGCTGTGTGGAAGTTTTTTTGTTTGATCAGATCCAATTTGTTGATTTTTGTTGTTGCTGTGATTGTCTATGGGGTGGTCTTTGTGGACTGTTTTCTTAGGCTAATGTCTGTGGGAGTTTTTTCAGCATTTTGTCTAAAATTCTTATGGTTTCACGCATTGGGTTTGAGTCTGTCCTCCATTGTGAATTAATTTTTGTGAGGAGGGTGAGGTGCAGATCCTGTTTCAATGTTCTATGTGTGGCTGTCCCATTTTCCCAGCACCATTCATTGAAGGAGGATTCTTTTTCCTAGTGAATGTTGTCTGCTTTGTTGGGAATTGGATGTCAAGTGGGAATGATTTTATGTCTGTGTTTTCTTTTCTGAAACATTGTTCTATGACTCTGTTGTTGGGTTGGTACTCTGCTATTTTGGTTGTCATGACCTTGTGGTGTGGTTTGGAGTCTGGTGTGACGGTGCCCAGCAATTTGTCCTTTTTGCTTTGGGTTGCTTCAGCTGTTTGGACATTTTTCTGGTTTCATGCTTTACATGGAATTATTTTTTCTGGATCTTTGAGAATGATGTTTGTGTTTTGGTGGGGATTGTGTTCAATTTGTGGATAATTTTGAATATGTAGACATTTTAATGGTGTTGATTCTGCTGACCCATCAACATGATATGTTTATCCATATACTTACATCCTCTGTGATTTCCTTCTTCAGTCAGTTTGACTGTTGTTGGTATATACTAACGCTGTTATACTAATACTAATGTGTGCATGCATTGATTTTGTATTTGGAGATTCTGCTGAATATATCTGTCAATTCCAGCAGTCTCTTGGCAGAGCCTTTGGGGGTTTTATGGATGTAAGACCATGTTGTGAGCAAGGAGTGATGATTTGACTTCTTCTGTTCCCATTTGGATGTCCATAGTTTCCTTCTCTTGTCTGATTGCTCTGGCTGGGACTTCCAGCACTATGTTGAGTGGAGATAATGGTGGTAAACATTGTTTGGCTCTTGGTCTGGGCAGGAATGCTGTTCATTTTTACCCTTCCATATGATGTTGGCTGTGGGTTTGTTATATGTGGCTTTTGTAGTTTTAGGTATATTTCATCTATGCCTTATTTTGTTCAAGTTATTGTCAAAAAAAGGGTGCTGAATTCTGTTGAGTGCTTTCTTAGCATCTATTGGGATGATCACATGGTTTTTGCTTTTGGGTCTATCTATGTGATTGGTCACATTTGTAGATTTGCATGTTTTAGACCTGAGGTAGAGCCCACTTGGTCATGGTGATTTTTTTTTTTTTTTTTTTTTTTTTTTTTGTGTGTGTGTGTGTGTGTGTGTGCTGCTGAAGTCAGTTCACTAGAATTTTGTCGAGAATTTTTGCATCTATATTCACAGGGAATGTTGGTCTACAGTTTTATTTTTTGTTGTGCCCTTTCCTGGCTTTGAGATCAGGATGATGTTGGCTTTGTGGAGTGAGTTGGGGAGGAGTCATTTCTTCTTGAAGCTGTGTGGAAATTTTTGCAGTGTGGATGCCAGTCCATCCCCCCATTTTTTACTTCAGATTAATATGAGGGTACAAACAATATATTGCAAATATATTCAAGTGATTTATTTCTTCTTGGTTAAGTCTAGGAAGATTCTGTGATTCCAGATATTGGTCCATTTCTGAGCAAATTTCTGGGCATAGATTTTTCTGTAGTAATCAGAGATAATCCCTTTTATCTCTGTGAGATCTCACTTTTCTGTGTTTAGTTGATCTGGCCAAGGTTTTATCAATTTTGTTTATCTTTTTGAAGAACTAAAATTTTGTTTTATTGATTTTCTGAATGATTCTTTTTTTTTCAATTTTGCTTATTCTTGATTTCATTTTGGTTATTTCTTTTCTTCTGCTAGGTTTGGGATGGGATTGCTCTTCCTTTTCCATTTCCTTGAATAGATTCATTAGGTTATAATGTTTGCTCTTTCTGATTTATTGTTGTGGCATCTAATGTGATAAATTTTCCTCTTATGACTTCTTTTTCAGTATCCCACAGGCTTTGGTAGCTTGTGATTTCATGGTCTTCATGTTTCAACAATCTAATGATTTCTTTCTTTATCTCCTCCTTGACCCAAATGTCATTCAACATAAAGTTGTTTAGTTTCCATGACTTTCTGTGAGTTGAAGGTTTTTCTTGAAGTTGAGTTCTACCTTTATTCCCTTATGGTATGACAAAATACAAGGTATTATTTCAATTACTTTTAATTTTGTTGAGGTTGTATTTGTGTCCTAGGGTATAATCAATTTTGGAGTATGATCCATGGGGTGATGAGAAGAACGTATGCTTGTCGAGAAGAACATATACTTGTCATCTTTGGGATGGTATTCTCAGTATATAACTTTTAAGTTCAATTATTCTAGGGTTGCATGTAAGTCCCTTGTTTCTTTGTTTGGTTTCTGTTTAGAGGATCTGTCCAGTTCTGACAGAAGGGTTTTTAAGTCCCCAGTTATTATGGTATGGCATGATATTATATTTTTCAGATAAGTTAGGGTTCATTTCATAAGTATGGGACCATTTAACTTGGGTATATACATATTTGGAATTGAAATGTCCTCTTGTTGTTGTTCTCTTGACCAGCATATAGTGAGGTCTTTCTCTTTTTTTACCTTTGTTGCTTTAAATTCACGTGAATCTTCATATAAAAATGACCCTGGTTCCTGAGCCCCAGTAACTAAGCCTTCTGACTTAGGGACAGCAATGGCTTTCTGCATTACTAGTGTTTCAGTTGCCTTAGAACCCCATCTTTGGCTTTGTATCTCCTTGCGTGTGTGTGCGTATTTAATGTGAGAAAATAATTTTTAATTTTTATTGCTATATAATAGTTGGATATAGTTTTGGTACATGTGATATTTTGATACATGTAAAGATAAAATCGAGGTAATTTGGATATTCATCACATTTATCAGCTCTTCTATCACCTGTGTAACTAATTCCCCAAACTAAATTTTCTCTTGTCCTAGTTGAATCCTAAGTGAATTATCTGATTATGTGGATGCTTTTATTACCATTCCCATTTTACATAAGGGAAGATTAAGGCAAAGAATAGTTAAATGACTTGTCCAAGATCACATAACTGGTAGATGCAGAGCCAGGATCTGAAATTTTTAATCTGTATCCAAGAGTCTATACTCATAACCACTCTGATATATCACCAGAAGAGATTTTCAAACCAGATAAATATAGCTGTGAGCTTATGTTACACACCAGACACACCCAAATTCTGCATATGCTCAAGTTGCCTACAAGGTAAACTAGAAAAACCCTGTTCCCTGTCACCCAAGTAACATCTATATGCAGCCACTCCTGCCCTGCCAGCATGTGTACCCCACAGTTTACTCAATAGTCTTGTTTCAGAGGCATCATCTTCAATGATATTTAACAATACATTTTAAAGTGTGTCCAATGAAGGTTGTGGACTTTTTGGCACACTTTATGGTGTTCCCTATGGGGAAAGAAAGATAAAGAAGAGTCAAGTAGATGGCCAACTCTAAGCATACTAAACCCTACCTCAACTATAATGCAATTGTTTACTTTCAGTGGTATAGTGGGGCTTCTGTGCCGGATTTATTTATTTAGTCATTGTTGCTGTCTTGTTCTGAGATGAGGTCTTTTTATGTTGCCATGGCTGGTCCTGAAATCCTGGGATTTAGCAATATTCCTGCCTTAGCCTTAGCTGAGATTACAGGTACATGCCACACAGTGCCCAGTTGCTACATTTAATTTGAAGTAAGATTTTCATACCTAAAAATACTTTAATATTCATTGATTTCACTACCTTCACCATAACTATCTTGATCTGAGGCACCATTATCTCTTGCTTGGATAACAATAATCACCTGCTGACTTGTCTGCCTGCCAGACTATGTTCTATTCTCCATGCAGAAGCCAGAGGAATGTTTTTAAATCTTAAGTCAGATAATCTCATTCTTCTGCTCAAAACTTTCCAGTAATTTCTCTATCTGTCTCAGGGTAAAATCCAGACTCATTTCTGTGGCCTACATGGCCTTATATAATCTGGTTTCCAATTGGTTCTATCTTGCTTTCATCTTGTACTACTCTTCCTCTTGTTTAATTAATTCCTACTACACTGGCTTGATGACCTTTGCATATGCATTTCACTCTTTCACACACTCTAATCCTAGTCACACAGCTCACCCTCTCACCTCCTTTAAACCTCTGATCAAATGTTATATTCTCAATGAGACTTTTCCTGACCCCCATACATAACACTGCAATCTCTCTCCAACCAGGCATTCCCTCTCTTATTTTCTGGCTTTACTTTTCTAGTACTTAGCACCATTGGACATATTTTATAATATATTAGTTTGTCCATCTCCCTGTGCATGAATGTAAGTTCCATAAAAGTGGGACTTTATGTTTTTCTTCTTTACTACTAATCAGCAATGCCTAAAAAAAAAATGTCTGGCATATGGTAGGTACTCAGTAAATATGTATTATATTAACAAACAAAAGGAAGAAAGAAAATAATAACAATTGACTATAGGACAAGTAGGCCAAGACTGAGGCAGAAGTGAACAGGCCTTCTACTTGCTGGAATGCTGTAGTGTTGGGGTCCCTTCATGGACACCATTTATCAGGGCCTAGGACTGGTTGGTCTCTGGCCCCAGCCTACCTAGCTGTGTTTCAGACGCAGATGGCTGTGCTGTTATCTTGCTCAGGAACAATTGCTCCTAGGTGCCTGAGGACTATTTACTTTAGTAGAAGGGAGAGAGAGAGAGAGAGAGAGAGTCTTTGAGGGTGAAGTAGTCTTAGAATAGATCTTAGTCTTTAGCAGAGTTTAGTGATCTTCAGTAGAGAGACACCATGTTGGCATTCTGTAGGTAGGAGAAGTGACTGAGTCAGAGTAAGCAGATCCACGATAGAATGTGCATGCTCCCGACTGCCTTATCCTCCAGCCTAATATAAGGCTGATCTCTTTTCTCTCAACACCACAGGTGTAGAAACTGCCAATTCACCAATGCTCTCATCTTGTGAGCTCTCTCATGCTTGTTATGAGAGCTAAATCCCTCCCCATGCCCTTTTCACCAAGGTGTGCCATTGTTGAGCAACCAGTGTTACTTATAACTCTCATTCCTCCTAGCCATAGGCTATATGGGCTGCTACACTGTAGCTGTTCCCTTCTCTGTAACCTTGATGTGGAAACCTGGGGTGGAGGACTTCATGGCCAGTAGACTATAGTCAAAATCCAGAATCATTTGTTTTCCTGTGCATTGTATGGAATCAATGCTTATGTCATGGGTGGAATGAACTTAACCTAGGAACTTCATTTCTGGGTTGGTAAAAGTGCATTGTAGGAGTTGCCTTTGCATATATTTCTGAGTGCTAGTTCAGGTGGAAAATTGTTGCTCTCATCAGGTTCTATAGCAAGGTATTTTTTGGAAAATATGTGCCATTTTGATTCATTCAATTACTGTGACTCACAGGTAAATACATACCTGTTTCTTGGTAGGGGGGATATTGCACAGATGAAGACGTCACCAGGCATGTACACTGAGGAATTACTGAATGTTTGTTTTTTACTAGTTTCCATCCAGAAGCAAAGTAAGGTTGTAACAGCATCACTTGAGAAGATCACGTCTGGTCAAACCTGTTATAGGAACCTGGAAACTTATGGCAGGGGCTATAGTAATCAACAGTCTTCTCACTGAGCCTAGAGTAACATCCATGTGGGATACCAGACTTCTGATGGGGGAAGGTACAGTGGGGGAAAGAATGAAGTTGATAGACCTTCTCCATTGGCGCATTCCTGCAGATAGAGGTATTAAGGCCTTGGCCACTGATAACTATGCACAGCTGCACTGATGGTATGACTGTGCTCTTCTGATTCCTTAATATAGAGCAAATCCTCTTGAATGACACTAACTATTCTTAGTATGTTGAATTTTTTTTTTTTACTAAATCATAGCTGTGTACATTAATGTGATCATGGGGCACCATACACTAGTTTCATAGACCGTTTGACACATTTTCATCACTCTGGTTAACAGAGCCTTCCTGGCATTTTCATAGATATTGTGCTAAGACATTTACATTCCACGTTTACTAAGTTTCACATATACCCTTGTAAGATGCACCGCAGGTGTAGTCCCCCCAATCAACCACCCTATGCCCACCTCCACCCTCCTTCCCCTCCCTTTCTCCCTTCCCCCTATTCTTAGGTTGTAACTGGGTTATAGCTTTCATGTGAAAGCCCTAAATTAGTTTCATAGTAGGGCTGAGTACATTGGATACTTTTTTTAAATACATAACTTTTCACTCAGAAATTCC
>CAUYPK010011824.1:0-41009 GCA_963574355.1 Loris lydekkerianus | reverse complement strand
TTTTAAAAAAATTCGGGGTTTTATAACTTTTTTTTTTTTTTTTTTTTTTTTTTTTTTTTTTTTGCAGTTTTGGCCGGGGCTGGGTTTGAACCCACCACCTCTGGTATATGAGGCCCATGCCCTACTCCTTTGAGCCACAGGCGCTGCCCTGTCTGTATACCCTTTTAAAATTTAAATTATACGATGAGCATTTCCCTGTTGCCTTAAAAATTTCTTGGAATCCTCATTTTTCAATGTCAGCAGGCCCATCTTTGACTATATGTATAATGTATGTAGTAGGCCACTGTTGTTGAAGATTTTAGTTATATCCTCCAACAGTCCAGAGTTGTGAGGAAGTGGCAAAATTTTTTCCTGTCCTTGATACCCTTATCATAAGTTGGCAAAATGTGCTCCTAGGGAAGTGAAGTCAGGAGTCTATAAGGGATCTGCCAGGCTACCAGTTCACTTGGAAGGTGAGGAAAGAAAGCTTTTCTGGAACTCACTGGACTGCTTATCTTTTGGCCATGGATCTAGAACCATTCTAGAAATAAAAGGAAGGATTCCAATGAATGTGACAAATTTGTATACCTCTCTAGTGAAACAATCCTGCTGAAATTTTTTCCCCTTGTGTGTGTTTGTTGATCTAGACCCAACTCAGAAACCACCTAATTCATGAGCTGATTCACCCTGCATTGGGGGGAGAACTGCAACCTCGGTCCAATTCAGTAGAAGAGTGCTCTCTCTTAGCAGGCGCCTCTAACTCCCTAGTGGCAAATCACCTACAAAGATGTGGCTATGAATATTCCCTTTCTGTTTTTGTCCCAGAAAGTGGTTTGGAAAAAGAAAAGGTAAAGTCTTTCCTCTTCTGTTTTTGGAAAGGAAAAGTTTTCTATTAATAATTTTTTCCCTCTGATAATTATAAAGTGCTGCTTGATTGTTAAGTGCTCCCTGACTGACTTAGTCCATTTTTCATTGATCTTTGAATTCACAACATATCTGCACATAGTGTATTTGTTATATAACTGATAGGTGCTAAATTTGCTGATCATTCCTTGGTATCTCACTTAGTCTTTTGTGAAATAGTGATATGTAGAATCACTAAATGTTTTAAAGCTAGAATTGATCATATATTCCATGTAGTCAAATGAAATTCTACCATTTCTGTTTAATGTCTGCTCTGAGGTTGGTACTGGGTTAGGCACAATACAGGTGTTTCAGATGAGGAGAGGTGAAGTGATTTGCCCAATGTCATATAACTTTTAAGTGGCAATAAAGGGCAATGAATCTAGATCTCTAACATGTGCTCTTTTTTTACTATGTTATAGTCTCTTAAAGTATTTCTTTTTGTAATAATGAGAAGTGAGAAATATGTGATTTAAAAAATCTAAAGTTCTTAAATATTTAAGACTTTTTTACCACTTTTCTAATTATTTTAACTATATATTCACCATTATTGTTAAACATAATCCTACTTTAAAGGTACCTATCACAAACTTTTCTTATGTTTGTGTATATGGATGTGTGTGTGTTTAATAGACTATTTTTTTCAGAGCAGTTTTGAGTTCACAGCAAAGTTGAGTAAAAAGTACAGAGTAAAAAGTACATGGGACCCCCAGTCCCATGTATAGCCTCTTCCATTATGGACATTTTTAATCAAAGTGAAACATTTGCTATAATTGATGAACCTACACTGACATGTCACATGTCATTAGCACCCAAAAGTCCATAATATTTACATTAAGGTTAACTCTTCATGGTGGTCCTATGTTTTTATTCCGTTTTGTCTATAAGTATCTCAACGTTTCATATTCCAAAGTATTAAGGATGCAAGAATGTTAGTACAATTTAAATATGCTGTATTCTTTAACAACTAAATTTTATTTATCAATATTAGGAATTCAATTTTGGCCCATCATTCTCTAGCTTTCTTTTCTTTTCTTTTCTTTTCTTTTCTTTTCTTTTGAGACAGAGTCTCACTATGTCACCCTTGGTAGAGTGCCATGGCATAACAGCTCACAGCAACCTCAAACTCTTGGGCTTAAGCAATTCTCTTGCCTCAGCCTTCCAAGTAGCTGGGACTACAGGCACCCACCACAATGCCCAGCTATTTTTTTTGTTGTTGTTTGTTTAGCTGGCCCGGGCCAGGTTCAAACCCACCACCTTCCCTGTATGTGCCTGGCGCCATAACCACTGTGCTACAGGCACCAAGTCATTCTCTAGCTTTGTAATACATTTCACAATTTTGCTTATTGTCAATTATATATAATTATTATAGCAGGAACTAATTTAGTTCATACACATAAAGGTTTTCTACTATTACAAAATGCCATGCAGAATGTTTTTCTTTGTTTTTGGGTTTTTTGTTTTGTTTTGTTTTGTTTTTTTGCACAGTTTTTGGCCGGGGCTGGGTTTGAACCTGCCACCTCCGGCACATGGGACCAGCGCTCTACCCCTTTGAGCCACAGGCGCCGCCCCCAGAATGTTTTTCTTTAAAGGAAAACCAATTGAAAACAAATTAGATCAGTGCTCTCAGGGTAGACATAGAAAATGATAAATACCATATTAAAAATATACAGTATGTTAATATCTACTCAAAATGTCTGTTTAATAATATTTTAGGTATACCTTAGTCATTCTTAGCACAGACAGTAAAAATTTAGCTCATTTACATTTTTAAACAATGGATATGTTAATTATAACTGAAAGACTCTAGAACTCCTATCTTCATTGGTTCATCAGTTATTTGAGTGTCATCTGTAAGGCTTTAACCATTTGTTCGATGTGAAGTATTTAGAGGTTAATTACATGACCAAGAAAGCAACTTTATCCATTTGTCCTCAACATGTGGATTGCAACTTATTTGACAGTGTCAGAAAGAGCTTCAATTTTGCATTATTAGCATAGTTACCTTATTTCTATTTAATCTGAAACATGTTTCTTAACCTATCATATTCAGAAACATACCCTAATTTATCATTTAAACCTGGATGTAAAAATATATCTAATTAGTAATCTTTTTTTAAAAGATATTTACTATGCAGGACCTACTACAACTCATTAACATCAACCCTGCCTCCAGTCTCTACAGATCACTGGTAGGATTGCTTAGTTTTTATAACCTGCTTTGGTTTGTTAATTATAATGGAATAGTTGAATAAAGGTTAAATATTTTCTTTTAACAGATTTCTGGATTTGATGAAGAAAACCAAAAAGGTAAGGGCCTTCATCTTTGTAGAGAGTAGCAGCATTTTGTATGTACTTTTTCCTGTAAAAGAAGCTGATGATTTTTAGGGGGAGGAATCAGAAATTTAATTTGAATTAAATCATTGGATTTTCCTTGCTGGCCATACTTCCTTTTTTAAATAAACAATAGTTCATCTGTTCTGACAAATGTAGGTCATTTCTCCTGTGTTTTCATCTTTGTAATAACTCATAAATACTTAAAAAAAAAAACTGCATATAGTATTAAGAGCCCTACAAACTAGTATGACTGAAGAACTGAACTTTTCATTTACATTTAATTAGCCATACATGAAGAGTGGCTACCATACCATAACTAAAGTATATAGTTAGTATCTGCTGCTGAAATATTTCAGAGGGAAATTTAGGGCTTGAAGGGATATTAAAAAAGCCACATGCTTGCTGTAGGTACATTATCTTTAAAAATAGGGAGGGGATTTGTTTTGTTTTTACCTCTGTACAGTCTCTTTAAATACTACTGGTTTAGAAAGACCTGGCTAACAGCCCTTATCAGCTTTACTCAGCATTGCAGTACCGTTTCTGGAACTGAGAAAAACTGTAAATAACAGACATGTTAGGCATCCTAGTCCAAAATTTGGATAGAACTCTTCACTAACTATAGCACAGCTACTACTAAAGTAAAATAGTTTTATAAATTGGTGGTTTCTAATTAAGAGATTGCGGTCATCAGAAAACATGGAGGAAGATATTTTGTACCTCACCGTTGTCTGTCCCCCAACTCAGAGACCTGCTATGGTCTTATCTTACTATGCCTACATTCAGGCAATGCTGAGCTGTTGAATGGCCACTGTAATTTTTCTTAGATGCTATTCACCCATTCTTCTCATTCCTAATACTATTTACTTTTAGACATAACAATACCTATAAAGTAATGGGCAGAAAATTTGGATAAGGGTAGGAAACTTGGACATTGGCTTTTTAATTTCTGGAAGTTAAAATTCTTACCCATGATTGGCAAAAGAATAGACCCATAGATCAATGTGACAGAATTAGTCCAGAAATAGGTCCACACAAATAGTCTTTTTTTTTTTTTTTAAGAAAGGTGGAAAGCAGTTTAATGGAGGAAGTATAGTCTTCTCAACAAATGGTGCTAGAACAATTAGACTTCTATATGCACAAAAATGAGTCTAGATACAGAATTTGTACCTTGCATAAAAACTAATTCAAAGTGAACCGTAGAACTAAATGTCAAATGCAAAACTACAAAACTTAGACAAAAGCAGAGAAAATCTATGTGACCTTGGGTTTCATGGTGAGGTATAACACTAGAAGGATGATATATGAAAAAAATCAGTTAGACTTTATTAAAATTAAAAACATGTCTGTGAAAGATACTTTTGAAAGGATGAAAAACAAATTACAGACTGGGAGAAGTTATCTGTAAAACACATATTTGATATAGGACTTATATTCATGATATACAAAGAATTCTCAAAACTCAACGTTAAAAAGACAACCCAACTAAATATGGGGAAAGGATCAGAACAGACATCTTACTAAAGAAAATACACAGATGGCAAGTAAGCATAGAAAAGATACTTTTATCATTTGTCATTAGGGAAATGCAAATTAAGTCAACAATGGGGTACCACTGTACATGTATTAAAATGGTTAACATCCAAAACACAACACCAAATGCTAGTGAGACTGTGGAACAAGAGGAACTCTCATTCATTAATGATGGGAATTCAAAATGGTGCCACCACTTTGGGATACAGTTTGGTAGTTTCTTACAAAGTTAAACAGCCCTACTGTATAATCTATTAGTCATACTCCTAGCTATTCACCCAGCTAATCTGAAAATTCTGTCCACACAGACACATACTCATGAATGTTTTAGCAGCTTTATTCATAATTGCCACAAGTTGGGATTGATGGAGATGTCCTTCAGTAGATGAATGATAAATGAACTGTGGTACATCCAGACAATGGAATACTATTCATCCCATAGGAATGAGCTTTTAAGCCATGCAAAAATATATAAATGAATCTTAAATGCATATTCATGAAAGAAGTCAGCCTGAAAAGGCTATATATTATATGATGCCATTTTTATGACATTCTGGAAAAGGCATACTATAGAGATGATAAATTAGTGGCTGTCACGGATTTGGAGGGAAAGAGTCGGGGGTTGAATAAGTGAAGAGGCACAGGGGAGTTTTTAGGGTGGTGAGAGTACTCTGTATAATTCAATAAATGGTAGGTATGTGGCACTATATGTAATATTTGTCAAAACCCATAAAACTTTACAGTGAAGAGAATGAGCCTCAAATATGTAAATTTAGGAGGTCAGGTGATCCTAGGATGGAATGCAGACTGTGACAAAACAATCCAATTCTAGTTGCCTTACTGAAGGGGGGGAAGAAAGGTGCCAAGCTAACTATGGAGGCTTCAAGAAACCAAAAACTTTTGTAAGTATGCTAATGGTTTAACTATTCAGAAGGGTAGAAAGTAAAAGAAAGGTAGTATTTTCTGCCCATGTTCTCTAATCTTACTCTCTACTGATAACTAGAATTAATAGTTTTTTTTTTTTTTTTTACCCTTCTAGAAGTCTGAGTGTAAAAGTTTATAACTAACACACACACAATCATCAATAGAATTGTAGTATAGATACTGTTTTGAAATTATTTTATCCACCAACGTATCTTTCTATAGCAGTATATTTAGACACTTTTTTTTTTTTTTTTTTTGGGTAGAGAAAAGAGTCTCACTTTATCGCCCTCAGTAGAGTACCATGGCGTCACACAGCTCACAGCAACCTCCAACTTCTGGGCTTAGGCGATTCTCTTGCCTCAGCCTAATAGCTGGGACTATAGGCGCCTGCCACAACGCCTGGCTATCTTTTTGTTGCAGTTTGGCCAGAGCCAGGTTTGAACCTGCCACCCTTGGTATAAGGGGCCAGCGCCCTACTGACTGAGCCACAGGCGCTGCCCCAACACACATTTTTAAAGAATGTATTTAACCTCCTGAAGATGGAGATTTAGTTGTTTTATTATTTGCTTTTTGTAATTAGAGACAATGTGTAGTGTTTACCCTTTGTGCCCTTGTGAAGGTATTGCTGTGTAAATTCGTAAAAGTAGAATAAGTAGGTTAAAGGGTACATGGGTTGTGAGCACAGGAGCTCTGACAAATTTCCCTCCCAAGTGAATGAATATGGCCATATCTCCACTCCCTTGCCAACACTTAGTATTGTCAAAGTTTTAATCTAAGCAGTGTTATAGGTAAAATATAGTCTCTCTTTTGTATTAATAATTTGTATAATTTTGTGTTTATTCAATGTTTTAAAATTCAGGTTTATTTGAACCTATTATTTTTCTGTGAACTGTTTAATCTCTTTCCTCATTTTTCTGTTTTGTAAGAGCTCTTTATTATGAAAATTAGTCCTCTATATCATTTTTTGGTATCTTTTTTTCTTTCTTTCTTGTTTTTGAGACAATTTCATTTTGTTGCCCTTGGTAGAGTGCTGGGGCATCACAGCTCACAGCAACCTCAAACTCTTGGGCTTAAATAATTCTCTTGGCTCAGTCTCCCAAGTAGCTGGTACTACAGATACCCACTGTAATGCCCAGCTATTTTTTTGTTGTAGTTGTCATTGATATTTAGCAGGCCCCAGTGGGGTTCGAACTTACCACCTCTGGCATATGTGGCTGGCGCCCTAACCACCGAGCTACAGGCCTGCTATCATTTTTCATTTGATTGTATTTCATACCATATGTTTTTAATTTTTATGTGGCTGGACTGATAAATTGTTCTTCTTATTCCCTCTAGGCTTTGCATCATACTTGGAAAGGCCTTTCCTCAAATTATTCTTTAAAGTAAAGATATAGTATAAAAAATGTTATAAAATCAAGATTGTATAAAGAGTGTCTGAGTAATGGTTGAACAAAAGAAAGTTCTGAGACAAAACTATATTGTGTTTTGTAGGTTTTCTTATGCAGTTTTTAAAAGAGTTGGCAGAATATCATCAGGCAAAGGAGAGTTGTGATACAGAAACTCAGACATTTCCTGGCATAGATTCTCTTGGTAATTATAACCTTCTTTCTTAATTCCTCAGTTTCTCACTTCTTGTATGTTATTAAAAAAAGAAATACCTAGGCTGGCCAGGGTGGCTCGTGCCTATAATCTTAGCACTCTGAAGGGCTGAGGCTTGTGGATTGCCTGAGCTCAGAAGTTCAAGACCAGCCTGAGCCAGAGCTAGACCCCATCTCTAAAAATAGCTGGGTATTGTTTGGCTGCCTGTAGTCCCAGCTACTTGGGAGGCTGGGGCAAGAGGGTTGCTTGAGCCCAAGATTTTGAGCTATGACCCCATGGCATTCTACCCAGGGTGACAGAGTGAGACTCTGTCTCAAAAAAAAAGTTAATTAAAAATAAATAAATTGTGTGCTTAACCTATTTCTTGGACTGCTCTTTCTTTTTTTTCTTTCATGGTGGAGTTTGCTCTGTCACCTGGGTTAGAAAGCAGGGACATCATCATAACTCATTAAAACCTCAGACTTCTAGGCTCAAGTAATTCTTCTGCCTTAGCCTCCTGAGTAGCTGGGACTACAGGCTTGCACCCCTATGCCCAGCGAATTTTTCTGGTTTTTTTGTAGAGATGGGGGATCTCTCTCAGCTCAGGATAGTCTGCATCTCCTGGCTTCAAGCAATCTTCCTGTCTTGGCCTCCCAATCTGCTAGGATTACAGGTGTGAGCCATGATGCCCAATCACCCTTACTCTTAAATAGTAATGGTGCTTTTAACTTATGAGAAGATATGTTCATAATTTGTAAAAACTGTATTGTGTAACTATACAACTAGGCCTTTAAGTATAAGTTTAATTGCATTGTAAACATATTATGTACTTAGTATACAGCAGTGCTGGACATTTATGTGAGCCCCGTATATAATTTTAAATTCTAGTAACTATATAAAGTTAAATAGGTGAAATTTGTTTTAATAATATATTTTATTTAACCCAATACATCTGAAATATTGTTTCAACATGGCCTCAATATAAAAAAAATGAAATATCTTACATTTATTTTTTGTACTAAGTATTTTAAATCTGATGTGTTTTTTTGAATTTAGAGCACATCTTGATTCAGACTGGCTACATTTCAAGTATGCAGTGGCCACAAGTGGCTAGAGTCCTGTGTTAGTATAATTACAGGGCATTTGGAAAATAATAGAAAAAGTGATGGGAAAACATATCTAAAGTCATGCTTACCAGAGACAAACACTGTCAGTATGTTAATCTACTTCTGCTGGCCTTTTTTCCCCCTGTACCTACTTTTTTGTGATTGAGATTGTATTCTGGATTCAGATTTATACTCTGCTGTGTGATTGATTCAGACCCACAGTTGGTTTGAGGGCCATTGGCCTGGTGGAAAAAGCACAGTAGGTCTCACTTTAGTCCCATTTGTACTGTTATGTAGCTGCCTACCCTTCTGGCAATTACTTAAATAAACTATATGAGCATTTGTTTTTTCTCTGCAAAGTGGAGGGGTTGAAATACATGATCTTTGATTCTTTTAAAGTCATTGTTTTGGATGTGTAAGTCAACTTTAATCAAAGTTCAAGAAAAGAAATCTCTGCCTTGGTGCTTAGAGACAAGGAGGATACTCCAGTATTTTCTAACTTAAGCTGTGACATCCCAATACTTTCCCTTAAGTATACTCTCCACTTTTGACCAGATGTCTGGCCTCTTGTGGAACTGACAATGTTTATATATCCTGTTATTTTTTAATAGCTGAGAAGCTTCAGCTTATTGATGAACAGTTTGCAGATGTTTACCCTCAGCGTGCCAACTTAGAGTCTCTAGAAATAAAGTTAAATGATTATAAGAGAGAAATAGAAGAGCAACTTCAGGAAGAAATGTGTCAAAAGGTAAGCTTTATCTTATTGCTTTTAACAAGAGATATTTTTGCTTGTCTTCTAGTATCTTAATGTTAGGTATGTGGGAAAATATTTAGAACCTTTATTAAAGAATGGGATACCATACTGTTGTATATATTTTTATTTCTAATGAAGTCTTTTGTTTATGCCTTTGAATGAATCCTACAGGTACAGTGAAAGAGATAAAACTAAAGATGAATTAAGCTAAATGTAATATATTTGGATGGAACATTAATATTAAACCTAGCCTTGGAGAGAAGTTTGTCATTATTTCTTTAGTAATTGGTGAATTTTGGGGAATCAATTTGCAGTTGAAGTATTTTAAAGACACCGAAATAGCAAGAATTAAAATGGAAGAGAAAAGAAAATATGAGAAGGAATTAGCTGAGTTCCAGAATGAATGTGAGAAAGCTTATCAAGAAAAATCTGAAGCCCTCATTTCTCGGGAAAAGAATACCCTTGAGAGAATTCAAAAGCACCGGGAGGTAATATTTACAGACAGTTCATTGAGTGGGTATTTCCTGCAGCTGTTAGTGGGTTGCCTCAAGATCCAGGAATGAGATGGGACAAATGATGGAACAAGGCCCTAGGGACTGGGCCAACTGTGCAAATGAAGAATGGGCTTTGAAAAAGAATATGCAGACTTCCTTCCTCTGAGACTGGTGGAAAGGAAAGAACTGTGGAGGTAAACATGTCAGGATTATGAGAAATTTACACTAAATAGGTGCTGTCTCCTGAAGCAGATTAGAGGGTTAGTTAGTGGGTTTTAGTAGCCACCTGGAGGTGTGAAGCAGCTTCTGTGGTCCGGGAATAGCTCCTTAAACAGAGAGGCCTGGTCAAGCTGTACTGAGGGCCCAGCTGATGGTGGGGGGAGGTGGGGGGGGGAGCTTGGAATTGAGAGATCAAATCATGTGCTTGTGAGTTTTCTCTTCTAGCTCTGGAGAGAATTTGTAATTTGTGTCTTCTTCACCTCTTTCAGGGCAAAAGGATAGAGGTGTTTGGGGAGTAGAGCTTTGCAGAACTTAATTTTGTTGACTTGAGAAAGGTAGCCTATTTAATAGAGAACCCTGGGCGTGTTGGGTGGTGAGGTGACCCAGAGGATAGGGCAGGTGGCTCCTAACTTAGGGGTTAAGAGAGGGTTATGTGGAAGTATCAGTGATCAAAGGATAGGTCTGGAGATACTGGAAGTGGAATTAAAGACCAAGAGTACAGAGTTGCAGGATGAGGTGGAAAGGTTGAGGGGTGTCAGGCAGTCCATGTCAGCAGGAAGGATTGGATTGTCTCCTTTGGGAAAACATATTCCTTTCCTAAGGGCATGTCTTTGATCAGACTGGATTCATGGCACTATTTCCGGTGTACATCAAGAACTGCTTCTGTCAGGACATGTTGAAAGTAGAAGGGCTTCTCCCTAGTGTCCGCCCTTGCTTGGGACTTGTCAATAACACCTGGTTATTTGATGGTAAATACACTCCCTCTTCAATTTGGTATAGCATTTCTGGAAATTGGGCTCATTTCAGCCATAGAAATGTTGGAATCACAGATCTTTGAGATGATTGTATTGTTTAACAACTTTGGCTTCAAGATAGGTGACTAGAACCCTATTTACTTTGATTATATGAATGCTTTGAAGAAGGATTATCATCCTCATAAAAAGCACCGTGTCTTTATTCCTTCACCTGGAATGTCTGTCCCTATCTTTCCCTTAAAACCGTAGTATCCTTCAAGAACCAGCTTGACTATTACCTCAGTGATGCATTTCCTGACTCCCCCTGAGTGACTCACTCAGGCCCAATTCCTACATGTGGTACTTATGTGCTTCAGGGATAAAATCATCACATCTTGGTGTGATTGTTTGTCTGAAACTCTTGAGCTCAGCCAGTTCATCTGCCTTGGCCTCCCAGAGTGCTGGGATTACAGGCGCACGCCACCATGCCCGGCCTCTTAATGTGATTGTTTTCTCCCTGACTCAATTGTGAGATCCTTAAAGATGGGGACTTTATCTGCCTGTCTTTATATCCAGCTCCCAGTGTGCTGCTTGACATGTGATAGGTAGTTCCTTGTGCAGTGAACACATAAATGGAAGGATTGCCTGCTTGTTCAGTAGTTCATACGTGCTTGCAAACACTGAGTCAAATGACCCATGAATTGGAACATTCAGACACTACCAGTACCATGGGGATTCTAATCTTTTGCTTTTATTGCTGAATACACATTTTGCTTGATTTTTATTGCTGAAGAACTTAAAAGTTTAAGTGAGAGATGTTGATGAACTAAGTGGAATAATTAAAGAATGTTAGGAATATTAATCGTAACTGGGGGAGTAATTTTTTTTGTGCAAGGGAATAAATTTTTATGCATCTAGAATAGGCAAAAAGCATGCCTCAAATTGGAATCTCTTGAAGGTTACATTCTTACCCTAGATGTCTGTACTTTGATTGTTTTCTGGAATTTAGGAAGCAGTAGATTAGTTCAGAACTGTTTTATTTTCTTTAGCTTGCTTTCTAAAATTTAACAATTTCTTATATAGATGGAAACGAAAGAAATTTATGCTCAAAGGCAGCTTCTATTGAAAGATATGGATTTGCTAAGAGGCAGAGAAGCAGAACTGAAGCAAAGAGGGGAAGCTTTTGAATTGTAAGTATTGCATGTTCATTTTGGATATTTGGAATGAATGAGAGTAAAAAGAATTACTAAATATATCTAAAATATTCTAATGTTAAATTGCCAATTCTTGGTTATAAAAGTGATTTCACCTAGCATTAGAAAGTGCAAGTTAAGAGAAACAGAGTTTTGCTTTTTAAATGCTGGACATTAAGATGAAAACCAGAATGAGATGACATCATCAGGCTGTAGGAAGACCAGATAGATAATTTGGAAAAGTTAATAATGCTTGAACAGATCATATGTTTTGCAGTTGTGTCCAATCACTCAGATCTGATAGTGATGTGTGTATTGTATAGTAACTGAATTCCATATATCCAGGCCTGCAGCATTTACCTGATCTATGTTCAAAAAAGGGAAATGCCATGGTCTGACTTGTATTGGGCGAAACTACTTGTGTGTGTTGCTCTCATTGCTCACAAATATGTCATCCTTCAAATCTTAACTTGTGATTGGTAGCAAGTTCATTCATCTATAGTTTGTGCAGTAAACCCTCTTTCTCATTTAGAATCTGCTGTTGATATTCCTAGATACTCCAGGAATCTTGGTTCATTAAATAATTTGTTTCTGTCTTCATTAGTGTTTTCTCATGTCTGAAAACTGATTTTTTTGATTTCTTCTCTCTACTTTTCTCTGTTTTTGGCAACATTGAAGAGGTAAATTGATCAAGGGAGAGAAGAGGAAAGGAACAGAATTTGGACAGAGAGAATTCATGATTACATAATCACTTCCTTACCTCCACATTCTTTATTCCTCTTCATTTCTTCTAAGCATGTAAGCAAAATAAATGTAGTCTGCTGCTTCTGGCTTTCCAGATGAGCCAGCAGAGGGAGCTAATACATAGCACCTTTACCTGTTCTTGGACTAGTCAGTTCTGTAGCCCTTCTCAGGTTGGCTGGATCTCAGCACCTGTGAACCCTACTCTTCTGCTTGTGAATTGGTGCTATGGTTGGTTTAAAGTCTCACTATGAAGACCATTCCATTCTTCAGTATTTGGAAGCCCTGATTGATCCATCTATCTTTAGCTCTCTATTTTCAATATTCAATCAATAGATTATTAAGTGACAGCAAATCTTTCACCTTTAATATCTGTGGGGTAATCAATTAGATCTCACAGTTATAAGCAGTGTTTTAGAAAATACAAGCACATAAATACAGTAACTTAAGTCTTGTTTGTAACTAATGGTATCTTTCTTTCACCCCTGAATTGATTATAACCATTTATTACCTGCAACCATGAAATGTTATTTGTCTTCTGGCAGAAACCACTTTGGTCTCGACTCTTTCCCACCATTCCCAGCCAGGTGCTGCCACCTTTGGCTCCCTCTGCTAGAGCCCGTATTCTGTACCTAAGTCAGTTCATAAAACACGTAGAAGACTTTGGATTCTTCCCTTTTACTTCCTGGTAGTGATAGTCACATAATAGTTTCAGTTTATTGAACTAAAAACACCTGGCATTTCTTTTTCCCTAAATTTGTTACCTCAGATATTGTAGTTTATTTGCTTTGCCTATTTTTTGTTTACTAATTTCAGGACCCAGAAGCTCCAAGAAGAGAAAAATAAAAGCATGATGGAGGCACTTAAGAAACGGGAAGAGAATTTAAAAAATATTGAGGAGAACTATGACCAAAAGCTCAGGAATGAACTTCTAAAGTAATTGACCTTTTTTTTTTGTTTGTTTTTGTTTGGCATTTTAAAAGAAGTAATATGTTTGAATTAAGTTGGTGGAAACATGACAAAAACTGATGAAATAGTCTTATGAATCACAGTTTATGGCAAAATTGAGTGTTTGAAAAAATACACATTTTCATCAAGTTAGTCCTTTACCATGAATGTTTGAGTTAGGGTAGTTTTTAAAAGATATTGTATAGCTGGGCACAGTGGCTCATGCCTGTAATCCTAGCACTTTGGGAGGCTTAGGCGGGTGGATTGCTTGAGCTCATGGGTTGGATACCAGCCTGAGCCAGAGCGAGACCTCATCTCCCAAAAATAGGCAGGTGGGCAGTGCCTGTGGCTCAGTGAGTAGGGCACTGGTCCCATATACCGAGGGTGGCGGGTTCAAACCCGGCCCTGGCCAAACTGCAACAAAAAATAGATGGGCGTTGTGGCGGGCGCCTGTAGTCCAAGCTACTCGGGAGGCTGAGGCAAGAGAATAGCCTAAGTCCAAGAACTAGAGGTTGCTGTGAGCTGTGACACCACGGCATTCTACCAAGTGCAACAAAGTGAGACTCTGTCTCAAAAAAAAAAAAAAAAAAAAATAGGCAGGCGTACTGGCACACATTAGCTACTGAGGAGGCTGAGGCAAGAGGATGGCTTGAGACTAAGAATTTGAGGTTGCTTGGTGGTGCCAGTAGCTCAGCGGGTAGGGTACCAGCCACATACACCGAGGCTAGCGTGTTCAAAACTGACCCTGGCCAGCTAAACAAAAATGACAACTGCAATAAAAAAAATAGCTGGGCGTTGTGGTAGGCACCTATAATCCCAGCTACTTGGGAGGCTGAGGCAAGAGAATTAATCGTTCAAGCCCAGGAGTTTGAGGTTGCTGTGAGCTGTGAAGCCACCGCACTCTACTCCGGGTGACATAGTGAGACTCTGTCTCAAAAAAAAAAAAAAAAAAAAAAGATACATTGTAAAGAATTGCATCCTTCTTACTCATAGCTTTGCTAATATTTATCCAGCTTTGCTAATATTTATGTGATTTGCTTTATTTTTTTATGGCACCTTGATAAGCTGTAATTGGAATTATAATTACTTTCACTTCTCTTTTCCTCTACCTAACCCCATTCGTATTGCCACTAAGATGGGGCTATCTAACAATTTAGAAATTATTATACTTAGTGGTCGCACCATTTGTCAATGAACATAGGTTCTGCAAAGCCAGAATCAAGGGCGGCACCTGTGGTCCAGTGGGTAGGGCGCTGGCCCCATATACCGAGGGTGGCAGGTACAAACCTGGTCCCGGTCAAACTGCAACAAAAAAATAGCCAGGTGTTGTGGCGGACGCCTGTAGTCCCAGCTACTCTGGAGGCTGAGGTAAGGGAATCACCTACGTCCAGGAGTTGGAGGTTGCTGTGAGCTGTGATACTATGGTACTCTACCGAGGGCAATAAAGTAAGACTCTGTCTCTTAAAAAGGAAAAAGAAAAAAAGCCAGAATCAAAAGAACCTAAATGAATTATGTAAAGCAGTGATATAGGGAAAGCTTTTCTATAGTTTTGAGTTTTTTGGACCAGTGAATAATATCCCAGTGCAAAGATGTTGCATCCACCCGGCTGGGTGGTATAATAGCTGACACATGAAAGTGCTCAGTTAACATTTGTTGAGTAAATATGTAGTGAAGAGGTGGCTCAACTCAGGTATTCAAGGCATTTTTTATTTGGCCCCTTTTTTGTCTTGTCCATAATTTGTCATTGACATTCCATTATGTAGTAATTGCAAAGGTTTCTTGGGGTTATTCTTTAAACAAAATCTATTTGGAAAACAGCAGCTTTTTTATCTATTAATTTTGAAATGATGTTTTTTTCCGACATATTTTTGTCAGCTATACTAAAACAGCAAACACTGAAGTATCTATAGTTGCTAAACTTGTAGGAAGAAATGAATAAAAGTATGTATGTTAATTTCACATGGCTATGGAGATAATAGACACTTTAGTATCATTGTGACATCTTCCACAGCCTTTGGGGATCCTCATGTGACTTTGGCACGTGTTGAAGCACCACAGGAGTGCTTCTCTTCCCTTTTTTCCATCTCAGAACCAGAAAGGTAGCTGGTAACAACTGGGGAAGAGAAGTAAAACTCCATGCAAATTTGCCTTTTGGCATCACTAATCCAGATGAAATGCTCCTGGCAGTTGGTTCTCAAGACTGTGTTTAGGCCCTGAGGACAAAAGTACTTATCTTGGTTGCAGGTGGGGAGATGGTAGAACTGGATTGGAAATGACTGCCTAGTTATCATTTGGGATTTAGTCTATTATGTACTGTGTTATGTTTCACTTAATTTATCTCTGTTCTTTTTGTCAGTGGAGACCAATTGAAAAGTGATTGCTTTCAGTAATCTCATGATGACATGACCCTTCGTTTTGTGTGATTGAGTTTTGGGACCAAATTTACAGGATAGAGGCAGGGTTGGACTTTCTTTTTTCTTTTTTTTTTTTTTTTCTTTTCCACACAGAGTTTCACTCCGTTGCCCAGGCTAGAGTGCTATGGCATCAGTCTAGCTCACAGCAACCTCAAACTCCTCCTGGACTCAAGTGATCTTTCTGCCTCTGCCTTCTGAGTAGCTGGGATTATGACGCCTGCCAGGGTGCCCAGCTAGTTTTTCTTTTTTTAGTAGAGAAGGGGTCTTGTTCTTATTCAGGTTGGTCTGGAACTTCTGAACTCAAGTGATCCTCCAGCCTCAGTCTCCCAGAGTATTAGGATTACAGGTATGACTCATCATTCCCGGCCTTTACGGACCTTTTATGTTCAAAATTCTGAACCCCTGGCCTTAGTACTGAGAGAGTCAAAGTTTACATGTCATTTTTAGCATCCTGCACCCCTGTGCCATAGGTAAGCTCCTGCATTGGTAGCAGTCTTTCTAAGGGGATAACTGAGGAACTCATTTTCAGTCATTCTGATTCTTAGGTATCAACTGGAACTAAAAGATGACTATATCACTAGAACTAATAAACTGATTGAAGATGAAAGGAAGAATAAAGGTAATTTCTGGGACGGGGGGAAGTTGTGTTTGTCAGTTCTAATGTAGGTTATTAGCTTCCTGGATTGAGTGTTTTCTACATTCTAAAGAATATGTAGCTTACACTTCATTGTTCTCACAAAATCACACTTTTTTTGTAATTTCAATTGTATGAAATTAATCATCTTTTGCTACCTTTTTGGAAACCTTCATGTTTAAAATTTAGTCATAAAAGCTAGTGCTTTATTGTCAGTATTTACCCAACTTTATTTCAATATATTTTGATCAGTAAATCTGTGATTGTCAGGAAGGTGGCAGTAACTCATTGCTATCAGGTACATGTTGCTCCTAACCATGAGGAACTTTTTTTCCACTTATGGAAAATTTTAACTTCTCTGTCCCTTGTGATCTAGTTTCTTGTTTTATTTCTAATATATTTTTATGCTTTAGATTATTCTACTTGGTATATAATCTCCTAAACTCTTGTGTATCTTGGCCTGAGACTATAGAGGTTGAATATTTTTTCTTTAGTTATTTTACATTTCAATATATTTATAGGAAATTTCCTGTAAGAAGAAGTTGAACTTTGGGTGGAAATTTCAAACAGATTCTTGAGAGTAAACTAGAACTGGCTACATGATGTCAGCCAGATACCCAATGTATCTGATGTGACTGATATACATCTTCATCCAGTAGTTCTTCATTTCCATCTGTGTGACTACTCCTTTTGCTGCTGTCCTGTGGAGACTCATGCTTCTCTTGTGGCATACTGGCATCCCATGTTTAACAAATTATGTTAGACTTTTGTTAGATGAAGTGAAAGGTATAAAATGTTAACAGATCTGAGAGTTAAGAGCTGTTACCATCAGAGCCCTGTGCTCTGAGTGGGTGGTCTAACTCTGCTTAGTATGTGCAGCAGCTGGAATTTCATTGCATATGCAACAGTTGTAGCTTCACATCACCCAATTGGGTAAGAGGGGTGTTATTATTTTTTAATTTTTTTTTTCTTTTTGAGACAGAGTCTCACTCTGCCACCCTGTGTAGAGTGTCTTTGCATTATCATAGCTTACAATCAGTCTCTTGGGCTCAAGCCATCCTCCTGCCTCAGGTTCTCAAGTAGCTTTGGACTACAGGCACCCACCACAATGGCTGGCTAGTTTTTCTATTTTTTTGTAGAGATGGAATCTTGCTCTTGCTCAGGCTGGTCTCAAACTCCTGAGTTCAAGCAATTCATCTGCCTCAGCCTTCCAGGGTTTATTCTATACTTGTCTATGAAATTTTTCATCCCCACGTCTGCTATTTAGACTATGAAATAATGATCATTAGGTCTGACATACTGGCCATAATATAAGATGGTTTTCGTATTCCCTTGAAAAACATGATGCTTATAATTGGTGGGTTCTTTATTTCAGAAAAAGCTATTCATTTGCAAGAGGAGCTTATAGCTGTTAATTCAAAAAAGAAAGAACTTAATCAATCAATAAATCACATGAAAGAACTTGAGGTAATTGTTATTCCTGTTTTTTGAAGTAGATTTTAGGCAATATGTGAAATTTCCATTTTAGTCATACATAATTTATCTTATAAGCCACCCTCTTGATATGCTTGGATTTTATTATGTGGCTAAGAAGATGGCTGAAGTTAATTCAGTAGTTCTTCGTTTCCATCTAAGTCACATAGTTGGAGGTATAGATAGAACTTTGGGTCCTGCAGTCCTGCTTAAATGCTGTCCATCTCTGTTACTGCTTGTTTGACTTTGGGCAAGTTTTGTGACTGAAGATTCCTGGTCTGTAAATTCTGGGATATTTTCCACATCATATGATTGTTGAGGGAATTTTTTCTAGCTAACTTACATGCCTTGCACATAGCAGGTGGCCAATACAGAGTAGTTTTTACCTCAGCCTTCTCTCTCCTCCCATCAGCAACAGCTAAAAATTCTTACAGTTGTATCATTATCATGCAGATTAGAACAAAATGAGATACATTTTTCACATGCCAGTTACTTCTGTTAGTATGCTTGCTGTCTGGAGGATAGAGTTGGAGCTTTAGATAATTAGATATTTTATATGTAAGATTTATTGCAACTGTGATGATTTGAGAACTCTGTAGGCTTGTATATCCAAGTATGAGATATAGTAAAAAAAGGAAAGCACTTTATAACATGTTAAAGATCATTTCTACCTCACCTTTTCCTTTAAAAAAAAAAACAAAAAACATACAGCTGGGCTCAGTGCCTTAGGCCTGTAATCCTAGCCCTCTGGGAGGCTGAGGCAGGTGGATTGCTTGAGCTCAGGAGTTCCAGACCATCCTGAGCAAGAGCAAGACCCTGTCTCTACTAAAAATAGAAGAACTAGCCCGGTATCATAGTAGGCACCTACAGTCTGAAGCTATTTGGTACACTTAGGCCAGAGGATTGCTTGATCCTAGGAGTATGAGATTGCTGTGAGCTGTGATGATGCCATGGCACTCTAGCCTGGGTGACAGAGTGAGACTCTGTCTCAATATATATATATATATTTCTACAATATATGATTGTTCCTGGGTCCTCCATTGTATCTGGAAGATAGGGTGATTATCAGAAACAGTTGCTTCAGAGGACAGGGGTCTGTAGAATTCAAGTTAAAAGAACTTCTGCCACAACTATGAGGGCAGACAATAACTTTCTCTGGTATAGTTAGTGTCTTACTGTTGCAGAGAACCCAAATTCTATAAGTAAATAATGGTGCCTACTTAAAGCAGCCTGCCACCTTTTACTTTTGCTGTAATTGTAAAGTCATCATTTGCATGTGTAAGTTTTCCTTTTTTACTTCCAGGTTGAGTTAGAGTCTGTTAAAGCCCAGTCTTTGGCAATGACAAAACAAAACCACAGGCTGAATGAAAAAATTAAAGAGATGAGTGATTATTCACTGCTAAAAGAAGAGAAACTGGAGCTTCAGGCACAAAATAAGTTACTTAAACAACAACTGGAAGAGAGTAGAAATGAAAACTTGCGTCTCCTAAACTGTATGTCTTTTTTAAAATTTCCATGTTTTAGTAATTCATATTAAGTCAGTGTTATAAAATTGTGCTTTGTACCTGTAACAGAGGCTTACATTGGGAAGATTTTATAAAATTAAGATTTGGGGATTGAAATTATTTCCTTTTTGCATGCTATTGCGTAATTAGTAATCTCACTGCTAGAGTACTTTTCACTGTAAGAAGAAATTTTTTTTTCCCTGTCACTTAAGAAAGAAACATATTTAAACTGTACAAATGTGCCTTTGGATGTATTGGGACTCCCCTTGCCCTTTGACTGCTGGTTGTGTTTGTCTGGGGCTTGGGGGTGGTGGGAGACACCAGCAAACATATGGATGAAGAGAGGAAAGAGACCCAGGCAGAGGTTGCTGTCATCCCCATCCCTGCCCAACCTCCACATATAGTGAGCCTAACCAGGTTCCTGTGTCTCTCTACTAAGTAAGGTCACAGTGCCTCTAGCTCCCACTCTCTAATGCTAGAATTTCTCTTTCTTCTGATACTCTAGGCCCATGAATAGTTCTTTCACTAGCCCAGGGAAGTCCGCCACTCTTTGTGGGTACCCTGAATAAGTTGCCCTTTATTAAAGTGTCCTTAGATGACCAACATTGAGAATGTAGTCTTTTTGATGCCTTGGACCCCAACTACTAGCCAGTTGCCTAGATCAGATTGGATTTTGGGGTGGGCATGGACAGGCAGACCACATAGAGAGCTCCTTCTCTGTCTTCTCTGCATGGTAGAGGAGAGAGATGGGCTTTCAGGTAAATTTTAGGATTGGAAAGGGTTCTTTTACTTGGAGTAGGACCCTAAGGGTACTAAAGTTGACATTAACATGCATTAAATTCTTTTGTTCTGAAATTTGTGTGTCAGGTTTGCTTTTACTTCATTTAATAAGATTAATATAGCCTGGCATGGTGACTCATGCCTGTAATCCTATTACTCTAGGAGGCTGAGGCAGGTGGGTGGCCTGAGCTCAGGAGTTGGAGACCAGCCTGAGCAAGAGTGAGACCCCATCTCACTAAATATAGCCAGGCCTTGTGGCTGTAGTTTCAGCTACTCAGGAGGCTGAGGCAAGAGGATCATTTGAGCCCAAGAATTTGAGGTTACTGTGAGCTATGATGCCACAGCGCTCTACCCAGGGCAATAGAGCGAGACTTTTTTTTTTTTTTTTGGAGACAAAGAAAGGATTAATATTCCTTTTCTTGGTACATAATTAACAATTTAAAATGTCTTTAACTACTTTTAAGGATTTTCTTTTTACCTTCTCAGGCATAGCTCAGCCACCTCCTGAGCTTGTGGCTTTTCAGAAAGAATTAAAGAAGGCAGAAAATGCTACAGCAGTTGAGCACAAGGGGTTTGAAAACCATAAGCAAGCCCTGGAAAAACAGTTGCAGAATGAAGTGAGTATTGCACTTCACTGGTTCCAGTACTATACTAGTCCACTTTGTAGATAGGTAAACTTGCCACAAATCACACCAGTGTAAATCACATGTATTTTAACATCATAAATTACTCGCCCATGTAGCTAAAGGTATCCTTTTCCATTTGAGAAAGTTCTCCAGCAGTTATATGATTATGTACTCATAATAGTAATGAAATTGAGAGGAAAGGAAGCTCACCTAATCATAAATTTTCTGAGTGCCTAATGTTACCCACTGTTATCTCCTGATTCTCCCCCTGAGAAATGGTATACACGTTTGTGATGGCCGCATTTCTGCCTGTATGCCTTAGAACAGCTATTCTTTGATATGACTGAAAAAGGTAATGAAAACTTGTTTCTGTGTTCTGTTTGTTGTTGTTGGTTTTTTGTTTTTGTTTGTTTGTTTTTTGGGACAGAGTCTCAAGCTGTTGCCCTGGGTAGAGTGCTGTGGCGTCACAGCTCACAGCAACCTCAAACTCTTGGGCTCAAACGATTCTCTTGCCTCAGTGTCCCAAGTAGCTGGGACCACAGGTGCCCACCATAATGCCCAACTATTTTTTTGTTGTTGTTGTTGCAGTTGTCATTGTCATTTTAGCAGGCCCGGGTGGGTTTGAACCTGCCAGCCTTGGTGTATGTGGCTGGTGCCCTACCTACTGAGCTATGGGTGCTGCCCTGTTTGTTGTTTTTTAAATAGGAACCTCCTTGTTTATTGTAAAGCTTCTCAGAATTGGCAATACAGAAAAAAGGAATACATACAATAAGAGAATTTTCCTCTTGAGGAGAGCTGTAATTTGTTTTATATTGATTTCTTTTCCCTCTCTGAATCTTTACAGGTTGAGCATTCTGCACAGCTGAAGGCCCAACTGTTAGATTATGATACTTGTATAAAGAGGTTAACTACTCAGGTTGCTGATTTAAAATTGCAACTGAAGCAAACTCAAAAAGGTTAGAGACATTTTTAACCCACAGATATTTTTGTGTGTGTGTGTGTAGCTTCTGATGTTTGTGAAAATAAAATATTGTAATTGATTGAATTTTTCTCAGGGGAAAAGCAATAGAAATCGGTATCATCTTAGAAGTAAAACTCCCTATCCATTTCAGGAATACCATCTGGGTTATTATGATGACCTGTGAAGGTCATTTCTTTCATGGATGCCCCATGGTTTGGGAGAGCCTGATGCTTCAAATAGGAAAGATGTGGCGATATGGAAGCCTCCAAATTCATCCTGGGCTTTTTGATTTGTTACCCTGATAAGGCCAATTGGTTATTCAATAGTTTTATGTATTCCTTGATAAATTTATGGGGTAAGCAGTGTGGCTTAATAAAAAGACCATTGTCCACAGAATCAGAACTGTTTTTGTTTTAGACCTCAATTTTGAAGTTAGTTGTTTGACCTTGGGCACGTTACTTTAACTTCCTTGGGCCTCCGTTTCCTCATCTGTAATGGGGATAATAATACCTACTGGGTATTATGAAATGAGATGGATTTCAGTCCAGTTTCTGGGACATAAAAGACATTCAGGAAGTGGTGACTTCGTTTCACTAACTGTCTTGATGCTTAGGTGTGTTCTTTGGCTGCTTTCAAGCTGGAGTAGAGCATGTGTTACCCAGCTCAACTAGTTTCTTGCACTTCCTTGTTCTGAGCTTTCCTCAGTTCCCACTTACACTCTTTCCTCATTCCCTTGTTCCCTTTTACCAGCACTAGTTTTATTTTTATCTCTTTACTCATTTCTACTCTTTCCCATTCCTTGTTTTTTTCCCAACAGTTCTGTTTGCCAAACTGCCCAGACCTGAAATCACAATCTCATATCATGAAAAATAGATAAATGAGGGTGGAAGGCTTTTGAACTTGTGCGCTGCCCATGGCAAGCTTCTGACTTGTAGCATCATGAGGAGGCACTGCAGGAGGGCAGCGGACATGTGCACTGGCCTTGCATTAGGAAATCTCATTTGGCTCTAGGACCTGCCATTGTGTGACCCAACTTCAGTAAGCCTCAGTGTCCAATCTGTAAAATGGGAGCAGTGAGAGTGGTTAGACCACAGTGGTGTTGTAAAGTCAGGACCTCATTCCCTTATCTGAAACTCTGGCCATATATGGTTTATTTTGCAACAGCTCAGGGAGTTCTGGGGCAGCATTCCATAATGAAACACATTAAATTATTTTGCAGTCAAATGTATGAACATGCTGGAATAAATAAAAATTATAAATGGGTTTATATAAGTTTAGGTCAAGCTTTCAGCTAAATGACTTCAAGTTTGGTTAGGCTTTGCTGCTAATAAATTATGAATAAATTTTTCAGTTCTCAAGAGCTTTTTGGATTGCAAAATTGTGCATGGTGGATTCTGAAATTGTGCATTATCAGGAAATGTATGCAGCTTTAGAAACTGTTTAATGTACATGTTTGTCCTTATTATTGCTTTCTTTCATTGTTTTATTCTCTGCCTTGTTCCCCTCATTTCTCAAATTATGTTTTTGTAATTTGCAGCCCTAGAGCATGAAGTATACCGCAATCCAAAGCAGTCTCTGATTGATCGTTCTGTCAGTGGGTTTGTAAGTGGCAAGATGGTGCCTCATGATGGTGATATAAGTGGCGATTTCATGAATAATCCTCTTAATCAGGAAAAAGTTATATCAGATATAGTTGTACCAAAGATCACAAAGTATCTAAATGCAGGGGCAGAGGGTAGTTCTCCTGATTCTGACCTTGAGTTTGTAGCCAACACTAAGGCAAGAGTCAAAGAGCTGGAGCAAGAGGCCGAACGCTTAGAAAAGGCATTCAGAAATTACCATCAGAGAGTCATTCAAAACCCTTCCAAAAGCCCACTCCCACCAAAGAGCCCACCATCTCCGCACTTGGTGGAAGCTCTCAAAAACATTACTTCCAGTTCTCCAGAAAGAAATATTTTTGCAGAGGACAGAATTATCTCTGATCAGCCTCAGGTGGGCATGTTTAAAGAGGAAAAGAGGGATACCTCAGGAGTAATGACTAGCAGCTCAGTCTCCTGGTTACGCAGGGGCACTCCCTCCAGACGCCTCTCTTCCACGCCTCTTCCAAAAGCTAAAAGAAGCCTTGAAAGTGAAATGCATCTGGAAGGTGAGTCACCACACAAAGGGTTGTGGGATGTTCTGGAGTTGGGTGGCCCTGGACCTCATGAGGACCTCTTAAAGGAGTGAGAGAGAACATAGCCTGAGACCATCGGCAGTGGTGGGCAGGGCGTGCAGTAGTTAAGTGGGGAGTCCCAGCTGGAATGGTGTGTCCTCCCCAAGCCTGTGGGCTCCTGGCAACCTGTGGTGTCCCCTCCAGTATGCCGGTTGCTGCAGGAGTCAGTGGGAGAAAAAGTGTCAAAGTCTAGTGTTTGCTTGGCATGCAGAGGTTTCTAGGGAGCAACAAAAGGCCTTTCCTTTGCAGCTGGTTGGTTTTATCCATCTTGTTATTGCCACTGCAATTTAATTTACACGCTTGAATCATTATGTTTGTTGGAGACTATGCATCATTATTGGCTATTTGCAAGGATAAGTTTATTTTCAAACTAGTAGAGCTCTTTAGAAACCATGTTTTGTATCTTCTGCATGCAACTTATAATAGTGTTACCCTGATTCCTTCTGCCCTTTAGGTTTGGACAGATCACAGGTTGTTTCCCCCAGGCCTTGTTCTGACAGAATATCCCAAATGTCACCTACCCAGTCAAAGAACAGCCTCTCTAAACTTCCCTTCCGCACCCCTCCTGAGCAGAAGGCAGGGTAAGTACCACATTCTGGTCAGCTTCACTGAATCTTGTTACCTGCTGTGCTCTCAGGTTTGCCTCACTTGTTTGTTTTTTTTAAGATGTTTTAAAGATCACGTGGCAGTATAAAGTTTGCAATCAGATTGTAAAATGATGTGTGATTTTTGAGAATTATCTGAATTACGTGGGTGGGGGAGATTGCATTTAGCAAATAATTTGTACTTACTTGCTAAACTTGATACATAGAATATGCAGTGTGGTATTAATAAGCATCTTCATAGTTCTGTGAATAGACTCATTTTATAAAGATAAATGTGCAGAGTCTCTGAAAGCAAATTGAGGTTGAGGTTATTTTTAAAGTTGGAATAATTTCACACATCATTAAAAAGTCATTTAAAAAACTACTTTGGCATTTACATATAAACAGATATGGTTCTGACTTGTTTATCGATGAAATAAATTTTAAAGTGATAGAGGGCTCTAGAGAAGGATTGTTGAAGGAGGATAGAGTGAATAATTTTAGAAATTGTGCTGGTAGGTCATCCAGGCTGCAATTCCAGTCATGGGTGGACTCTTGCCCATACCTGGGCCCTGGGGCAAAGAGAACCAAGCCCTCAGCTCTGGGCTCATGCCTGGGTGTCTGTATGTTGATTTCTTTTATACAGAATTGAGAACTCCGGCATGTACTTGTCACAGTCCTAAAGCATTTAATTTTTTATTATATTATGCTTTCTTATGATAAAGGCAAAAGGAAGACAAGACACACATCCTCTGAGTTAGGGCATTCTGATGTGCTCTCCGGGTTCTGGTATTGCATCTTCAACTGGTTCGTGCTGATGGCGTGCAGAATTTGGATTTTTCCATAATGTTTTGTGGTAATTAAAAAACTACTAGGAATAACATTGAGAGGACAGTATTATTCTTTGTTAACAATAATTAATAATGCCTGCCTCCCAGCATGAAGTGGTTACCAAGAAGTAACTGAGCAAATGAATACTCATTGCTGAGAACAGTGCCTGAGTGTGGTGAGCTGGAGTTATCCTTTACACGCCAAAGAGAAAGGAATTTGGTAGAGCATTTTCTTGAGTCATAAAAGGCTTTTTGTCAGCCTATGCTCTTGGGCTTATGTTATTAAAACTTCACATTCATGAGTTTTATTCTCATTTAGTCTTTACCACAGAGAAGCTGAAATTCAAGGCAAAAATGTATCTTCAAATATGGACAAGCTAGCTTTTAATGAGAATGAGGAATTTGGATCATCTTTTGAATGTGAGTTCAAATATAAGTACCAATTTTTATAAGTTGAAAATGTAGAAAGCTAAGTTTTGGTGAAACATAACCATTGTATAAAAAGCAAAGCAGTTACAAATTGGGACTTTTTATTTAGTGATGTAACCATAAATACAGATACATTGCCTCATTTTCCTATTGTGAAGATTTTTCAGGGGTATGTCTGAGTTCTTTCTTTAAAATTTTCAGTTAGAATTGTGGCAGGCACCTGTAATCCCAACTGCTTGGGAGGCTGAAGCAGGAAAATCACTTAAGCCCAAGAATTTGAGGTTGCTGTGAGCTGTGATGATGCCCCTGCAGTCTAACCCAGGGCAAAAGAGCAAGACATTGTCTCCCGGGTGGGGGATGGGGGACAAAACACTGAGAAGAGAATCCGCTGCAAGCAATTATTCCTGTAAAGAAAGGGTATGCCCAGCTGCTTTGGCTGTAGTCCCTGCACTCCACCATCATCACCCCCACCCTGTCCTACCCTCCTCTTCTTGCTGTTATTGTGGCCTCACAGGACAATGGTTTGTGCCTCGTGCAGATGCAGGAAATGTGCCAAGACGATTTGAAGTGGATGGGTTCCATCCTGCTGGTGATATGCTTCATGTGGACGCTGTGGCAGCTGCTATGCCCACCGGACCCACCTCATATCATTGCCCAAGTATGTTTTTCTTGGTGTTAACTCACGGTTAGCATGGCCACATACCACTGCCAGTCTGTGTGCTCTGTAAATTATTTTATGATCATTAGAGGAGATTTATAGGTGTGGATATTTCAAAGTCTTGGGGTTGGGACTTAGTCATTTCTGAAAGACTCTCCATGTGAACATGTGAAGACAGTGCTGAGGAGAAGAGTCTGAAGGAAAACCTTTTCATTTAGTTTTCCCAGGCCAGATGCTCTTAATTTTTTTTTCTTTAACTGTTCACAGTCTGGCAATTATGTTTTTTTCTAAGAGTCTTCTGCAAAAACCATTCCACAAGAGCTGTGTCATCTTGGAAAATCATGGTGAAAAATTGAAATAATAATTAACTCCCAGTATATATCTTTAATGTGATTATAATACTTTAATGCTTTTTCTGACTACTTATTTACTTTGTATCTTAAATTATGACAGAAAAGCTTTGTTATTTCTGCCTTCAGAAAAGACACTGAGTTAACTCATCATTAGAAGACAACTGGTCATCAGACTTTTCCTGTTTGGCCTATTTTCTCTTCTCCAGATCAGCCACTTCTCTCAGTAGGGATGGAAGGAGAGAATTTTGGGGAGATGTGTACGTCTTTCCAGGGCTTAGCCAACAGTTAGGTCCTTTTCTTGTTGACCAAAGTGTTTCAGCCTCAAATTTGAAAGGAAATTTCTCAAGTAAAGCTACCTCTTAGTCCTTCCCAACATTGGGGAAACATCCTCAAAACACATTCAAAGCCTCTTGGACTGGGCTAGGTGGCTCATGCCTGTAATCCTAGAACTTTGAGAGGCCAAGCTGGATGGATGGCTTGAGCTCAGGAGTTCAAGACTAGCCTGAGCAAGAGTGAGATCCTATCTCTACTAAAAATAGAAATACTAGCCAAGCATTATGGCAGACGTCTATAATCCTAACTACTCGGGAGGCTGAGGCAAGAGAAGCGCTTGAGCCCAAGAGTTTGAGGTTGCTGTGAGCTATGATGCTATGGCACTGTACTGAGGGCAATAAAATAAGTCTCTGTCTCAAACAAACAAAAAACAACTAAGGGTCTTGTTAGCAGTTTCTTGGTTTAAGGTATAGTGGTTAGGAATATAAGGAATTACTGAAGGAAGCAAGAGATTTTGATTTTGTGGATTTCAGAGTAAATCTGCCTTGGAAACCACTCATTGAATGAGACTTAATTATAGAACAACAGATCTCAGCCTGTGGGTTGCAACTCACAGGAACTGTATTAAAGGGCCATGGTATTAGGAAGGTTGAGAACCACTTATCTAGAGCTTTCCCTCTGCTAGATACCTTCCTAGGGACTGAGTATAAAGCAGTGAACCAAATCAAGTTTCTACCTTTCTGGAGCTTCTAGTGGGGAAGTCACATGATTAGCAAACTGTCACAGAGGGACCCCAGCTGAGAGGTGCCGGGATAGCTGAGTAGGAGCTGTGGCTATAGGCAAGAGTATCTGATAGGTGGCCATTTGACACAGACCTGGGTGAGTTAGGAGATACAAATAACAGGATGAAATAAGGGAAATCAACTGAGTAGCTAGGTATTCTGCCTCTGAGATGGAAGGTAGATGATAATGCTTTTAAAATAATTGTTAAGCAGTATGGTTAATATTTTGGTTACTGAGAAATTCTATCCATTGTTATACTTTTTCATCTGGGCATAAAGGAAAATGGAAAAAGCTAAAACTTGGTGTCTCTGAGGTGGTCAGTGGATATGTTCCTTTGCCTTTATATCCAAAGAGGTTTCTATATGCCCTTGTAGCTATAAAGGAAACCTGAGCAGAGAAGTAGCTCTTTTTTTTTTTTTTTTTGTAATTGTTACCCAAACAATGCACCTATTTTGAGATTGCTATTCTATATAAGAAAGCAATATTATTTAGGAGTAACCCTTCTTCTTTTTCAAGGAGGAAGTTGCCTTTCTGCCTTATAGAAATGATTAACTATTTCCCCTGGTATTTTAATTTCATGAGAAAGATTGAGGGGGAGAGAGAGTGAAGACTTTGTTGCCTCTCTCCTATTAGAAAAACTAACTCAGTTCCTAATGACTTTAGAACAGGGTACAATGAAAAGGTTCAAAGTCCTCTTATGAACCTGTGGGTTTTTCTGCTTATTAGCATTGCTTGGGTAAAATAAAGAAAAATGTAGGTCATGGGTCAGTCAGAGCTGGAAGAGAAAGGTCAACATAATTGTCTGTGGGACTGAAGTTTAATTAAACCTTTGTGGTGTAGGGACCTGGGCCAAAAGCTAGAGGCAGTAGACAAGTAATTAAAACATAGGCCTTGCCCAGAAAGAATAAAAGTGGAAGAAACAAGTACACGTCTGACAAAGCAAGTACAAGATACCATGTAGGTAAGGTGCCAGAGTGGTTGTCACTTCAGGAATAAGGAGGACTTCTTAGAGGACCTGGCATTTCATTTGGGTCCTGAGTATCATTCTTGTGGGAGGAAGGGAATGCTTCAGGCTGAGGAAACAGTGAAGTTGGCTCAGTGCCCATAGCTCAGTGGTTAGGGTGCCGGCCACATACACCAGGGCTGGCGGGTTTGAACCCGGCTTGCTAAACAACGACAACTACAACAAAAAATAGCCAGGCGTCATGGTGGGCATCTGTAGTCCCAGCTACTTGGGAGGCTGAGGCAAGAGAATCGCTTAACCCCAGGAGTTTGAGCTCTGACGCCACGGCACTCTACTGAAGACGACATAGTGAGACTGTGTCTCAAAAAACAAAACAAAACAAACAAACAAACAAAAAAACAAGGAACAGTGAAGCTAAAGACACAGAGCAAGGACCATATAGCTGTTGTCAGGTCCCAGTGAGTGTATTCATACAGATTAGAGTATTTCCAGTACAAAATTAGTGGCAATGTAGGAAATCAACCTGGAAAGCAAAGGCAGATGAGAGCCCAGACTGCTGTGGGTTTGAACTCTTACAGAGACCTTGCACAGCAAAGCCACGTCTTCTCCTCAGGGAATGGCTGGTGCTGATGGGGACAGGTTGCTGGAAGATACTCAGGTCAAAGAGAGCTTTGCCTCTGTTCTTTGGTAGTCCAGGGAGATGGTGAGTAAGTGTCAGGAAAGGAGCACAAACCTACAAGCCCTGGTGACAAGTGCACAGGTAGGGGAAAGTGCATGACTGAAGGCCCTGACCATCAGCCCAGGCATAGTGCTGGGCTGTGAGGTTTCCAGGGGCTTATGGTGGGGAACTGCCAGAAACATGGATGTGAGGATGTGGTCTGAGGGTAGACAACAGGTATAGAGGAAAAGACATGGGATGGATCTGTGTGTACGTCACTAAAATCCCAGGAAGGGCCTCAATTAGCCTGAAAGTAAGTGGGGAATGCGTGGTAAGATAGGCCAAGGTAGGGTGGTGGTATGGTTCCGTTCAGGTTGAGAAAGACTTGAGTGTCTATGGGAGTAAGAAAGTTCTGAAACTGGTACATAAAGAAGTAGGACTGATGGCTCCATCAGGGTTCTAAAGATGGGGAAGGGATCATAATCAAAGGCAGGGACAGAAATAAAAGGTTTGCCTTGGAGAGGAGGGAAGAGGAGGACAAAATATGATACGGAGTCAGGCATGGTGAGGATAACTTGTATTCATCTTGAGTCAAGTGAAAGGTGGGGGAGTGGTGCAAAGAGATGGGAGAGATGGGGTCTTTCAGTCAATGAAAATAGAACAGCAAGTTGAAGCAGGCCGATAGTCATTCTAAAACCAAGCGGAGTCTTCCTGGGTCTTGCTCAGGGCTCCTACAAACTGGACTTGCATTTGTTTGAACAATCTGGTGCTTTGTTTTCTGTCTTACTGGGTGTAGATCCACAACAAATTGATGAAAATGAAAAAGACAAAATATGGGAACAGCAAATGAAAGAACGAAGGCAGAGAGAAGAAAGAAGGCACAGTGACCGACATGAAGTTTTAGAAAGGGAACGAAGAGAACTGGAAAAACTGGATCAAGAAAGGGTAATGAGTACAACTCAATGCTCTGTTCTAGTTTCTCCATTGTACACCGTTAAATAAATACATTGAGCTCAGGGGAGGGGAATTAATGATATTTGAAGTCGGAGGAGCAACAAGTGACTTAAAAGGCATTCTTGTCTTCTCCTTATCTTCCCTGGAGTGAGAAAGACCACATAGAACATATACCTTATGAGTTTCATAGTAAAGAATTGTTTTTGAAAGCCCTATTCGTGTATTTTTTTTTTTTTTTTTCGTTTTTGTTGGGTTTTTTTTGTTGTTGTTTGTTTGTTTTTTTGAGACAGACTCTCACTCTGTTGCCTGGTCTCCTCAAACTACTGGGCTGAAGCAATCCTCCTGGGACTACAGGTGCCCAGCACCATACCCAGCTACTTTTTTTACTTTGCTCAAATTCCTGAGCTCAAGGGATCCTTCCGCCTCAGCCTCCCAGAGAGCGTTAAGATTGTAAGTGTGAGCCATTATGGCTGGCCTACTCTTATATGATCCTTAAAACAAGCCTATAAATGGGCAGTGCCTGTGGCTCAAAGGAGTAGGGTGCTGGCCCCATATACCGGAGGTGGTGGTTTCAAACCCAGGCCCAGCCAAAAAAAAAAAAAAAAAAGCCTATAAAGGAGGTTGACTATACTATGCTTTGGTGTAGAACTTTGCTTTGGAAATAGGGTTAAAAGAAGTAGCTTCCTTGGCTCAGTGCCTATAGCACAGTGGTTACTGTGCCAGCCACATAAACCGAGGCTGGCAGGTTCAAACCTGGCCCAGGCCAGCTAAACAACAACAACTGCAACAAAAAATAGCCAGGCATTGTGGCTGGCGCCTGTAGTCCCAGCTACTTGGGAGGCTGAGGCAAGAGAATCACTTGAGCCCAAGAGTTTGAGGTTGCTGTGAGCTGTGACAGCAGGGTACTCTATCTACTGAGGGTGACAGAGTGAGACTCTGTGTCAAATTAAAGAAGTAGCTCCCAATGTGAGCTAGCAGGACTAAGACAGTGGTTCTCAACCTTCCTAATGCCATGAACCTTTAATACAGTCCAAAGGGGTCACGACCCACAGGTTGAGAACCATTGGACTAGAACCTAAGAGAGGAGGTGGCAGCCAGTTGGCAGCTGTTGGCAGCCAGTTCTTGTTCTCTTCTTACCTTTTGTGTCCTGATTCTGGTCCTAGACAGATGAATTTACTCTGGCCACTTAACACTCCTGCTAAGTGTTACTTAAATTAATCTTCCATATGAATGTTCCTTGGATTCTTGATTAATTTGTGTCTAAAGCACAGGATGCTTCAGGCAAATTAATCCCTTTATTGAGATAACATATTTGTCTCCCTTTGGCAGTAATGATTTCAATTTATATATACACACACAGTAGCACCTCTGCAAGTTGACCACCCAAGGGACTGCAACAAACTGGTCAACATATGGAGGTGGTCAACATGACAAGGTCTACTGTACTGATATGACATGTGGTGCATGTCTGGTCTATGAGAATTTGATCAACTTAAGGAAGTAGTCAATGTAGAAAGGTGGTCAACTATGGAGGGTCTACTGTATATGTAGTTCTCTGGCATGCAGGTTGTACTTAAAAGGTCAAGATTATATTACAAAAAAAAAAAAATTGTGTATTTTCTATTTTGGTGCCCATCTATTTTATAGAGGATGATTGAAGAATCATTGAAGATTGAAATGGGAAGAGAAATGAATGATGAAGAAACAAAGGATAAATCTGCCCACAAGGAAAACTCCTTAGAAAAATACATGAAAGTCATCCAGCACGGGCAAGACAAGGCGGTGGCAGATGAGGTGCCGATGCCATGGACAGGGTAGTTTCTGAGTGGGGACACCCAAGGCTATGTGGTTTATTTTAACATCTTGGAACAGGAATCTGTCTTCTCCGTTGAAGACAAAAAGGTTAAAGCATACAAAATGCAAAGTTCAAATGGAACCTTGAATCTTTTAAATACCGTATATACTCGAGTATAAGCCGAGTTTTTCCCGGCACAAAATTTGTGCCGAGTTCAGGTTTTTCGGCACAAAATTTGTGCCGGAAAAACTCAGCTTATACTCCAGTATATACGGTATATTATATTCTTGACAAAACTGTCATAGATTTTGCTTAGAAAAAGACTTAAGAGATTTTGTTTTGTCAAAGTTTGTATATTAAGAACAGGAAAAGAAATGTCTCAGTACTAATGCATTTATTACGAAGATCTTTCATTTTTTAAGTCAAGTATTATAGGTGTTGAAAATGCATACAATATAGTTTTATTTCTGTGTGCTTGCCAAATTTCATGTTTAAAAGTCTTGTCTTTTTTTAGACTCTCAAATAACATATTTCAAAAATAGTTCTTAGAGAAACCAAAGTGTTTCATAAAATTAATGTATATCTAATTTCACATTTCTCCTTTCCCCTTCTTTGTATCAGGGCTCAAAACATAAGGTCAGAGAAGTCTCCCTAGTGGACACGCTGCCACCTAGTGACAAAGACGGAAGGTATGGTTTCCCTGAACATTTTTCCATATCTGAACCATTATTACTCATTTTTTCAGACAGTGGAAATGATCAGTTGTTCTAGCTTGTCTATAAGAAATCATTGAATCAATCAAAATTACTGACTTTAAAACAAATCACTTTTTATCTTGTGGAATTAATGCTGATATACTTTATAAGTGAGGGCAGAAACCCCATAGGGAAGGAATGAGAACATTTATGAAGATCCCAAATCTAACATGAATTTTTTACATCTTTAATTTTTGTCTTCCTTAATTTAGTTTCACAGGCTTTTCTCCTGAAGACCTAGATGAATCTTGGTAATCATGTTTGCTCCCAGATTCTTGCATACAACCGGAAATTATATAACATTGAGTCCTAAGTGTTTCTCTGTAATCAAACAAAATTCTCAATAAAAATTTTGTGAAATCAGTGTGATTTTTTTTTTTCTGTAATTGCATGTTATACTGTAATATATGAACCAAGAGTAATCTTAGTTAAGTGAAACCCTTCTTTAGTGATAGAATTTTTCATTCATTATATTAAAATGAGCTGGGGGTTTTTTCCTCTTTATTTTTGTCTATTTTTTTTTTTTAAGATTAATCAAGTGCAATTATGAGAAGGGGGAAAGAGTAGAACAAGGAGTTCAATCTGTAACTGACTATGAATAACCAAGTGAGGTAACTCACTACCTTCGGACCAGCCTTGTCTTAAATTTTTAAATAAGTAGAACCTATCTTTATTATCAACGACAGGCCTACATTTTGGAAGTTTAAGCTATGTTCTGCCCTTAGTTGGCCTCCCACCTGTAAAACAGGAGGCCATCTATTCTGTTTTGTCACTGAATGTTACTTTTCTAGGCACTAGAAATAGTCTTATCTCTGTTCTTTAGACATCTGCTATGGTTTGACTGTATCTGTCTCTCCCAAATTCATATGTTAGAATTTAAATTCCAGTGTGATAGTTTTAGAAGGTGATTAAGTCATGGGGGTGGAGCCCTTCTGAATGAGATTCAAGACTTCATCAAAGGGCTCAAGGGAACTTGCTGTACTCTTTTGCTGCCCTTCTACCATTTGAGAACAACAAAAAGGTACCATCTTGGAAACAGAGACTGAGCCTTTACCAGACACAGACACCGACACCAAACCTGCCAATGCATTGACCTTGGACTTCTCAACCTCCAGAACTGTAAGAAACACATTTATTCTTTATAAATTACCTAGTCTAAGGTATTTTGTTATATATATTGCAGCAGGAACAGACTGAAGTAACATCTTTATTATGGAATCTTTGGTCCTCATATTTAATGAATGGACTTAGTGTTTCTTTCATTGGTTTTTAAATGAATAGACCCCTTCCCTGTAATTTTGACCTCATCTCTTAAAAGTCAAATCTTACAAGGTATAACTGGGAAAATCCCTTCTGTAGAGGGTCCTACATTTTGTGGTAGGATTATGGTCAATAATTAAGAGACTGCTTATGGTCTTATCTAACCACTATTTACTCAGTTGACTCATGACAATTTCAGAGTTATTTAAAAAGCTGTTTAAACAGAAGGTGCTAAGTAGTGTGACAAATAGCACACTAATTGGGCTCCTGATTGTTCTCCTACCATGAGTAAATGAAGGTTGTCGATCCAGAGTCAGTACCTCATTTAAAAATGTCAGTGTGTCAATAATGACAGAGGCTGGTCCTCACTAAGAGAGGCCAGATGTAGAAAATTCACATGTATAATCATGTTGACAGATAAGTAGTTTATAAAATAAAATCCTAAATAAATTTAGTTCTGCTTTTGAGAATAACTGTTAGAGCTAGATACCTTTTTGTGTGTTCCTGAATAAATCTTTCAGTAGACTTGTATGTCTTGGGTTTGAAAAATAGCCAACGGCACGTGGATCCTTATTAAGACGACTCATTGTTTTCTCTTTGCCAAGCTTAAACCTTGTGTTAATCCCATAGGTTGGTGGCTTTTTTATTTGTTGAAGCTAGTCTGAAAAATTCTTTTCATAGAGAACTGTAGAAAGTGCTAGTGGTACTTTATGCCAAATATAGCCCACTGGGTTACGATATTTTCTCAAATTGCTTTCGCTGAAAGAGATGTTTGTCAGAAATCAAGTTGCTGTCCATACAAATGTGAAGTCTTGATTACGCATATTTAAAAATGACACCATACTGAGGAGAAAGATAGGATTTATGTATGGTAAAAAGGCAAGTGAATGAAGCTATAATTTTATTTCATTACTCTTAGTACATCCACAACTATTTCTGCCTAAATAGATCTTTAAAATAAGCATACACAAGTATTGACTATTATCTACAAATATTTATTATAACACTTGAATAGAACTACAGGAAGCCCTTGGCACTGATAGAAAATATTGATTCACTGTTAGGTTACAAAAATTTATACATAGCAAAATTTAATGCTCTTTACATAAAAAATATTAGACTACTTAAACAAAACTTTTGAAAATTCCTGGTAATAGCTACCAGAATTAGAAAAGTAAAATTAGGCTTTAGACACTGCCTCTTCTAGAACACTGGACTCTGACAGCACCTCCACTTCTGGAAAGAATAGTTAAGTCTGTCATGCAACAGGAAAACAAAACACTAAGCTATTTCAGAACTGTTCTACATAGAAGAGAGCTTTTCCCAATTAAAAAAATCCAAATACGCAATTTAGGCATTAACAACAACAAAAAAAACAAATGAAATGTTATACTTGCTGTTCAATTTTAATAGCATCGTGATAAAGGTATGCTTCCTTTCATTTGAATACATTTCTGCACATGTATATGTTTTAAAATCCAGGAAACAGCCAAACCACAAGTTAACTCTTAACATGAATATACACAGTTAACCCTATATTAAGCAGCCCCTTTGAAAAGCACTGATGCACCCAACAGTTATATAGATCATTTATTTCATAAAGAACAACACAAAGTTTACCATCACTAATACCCAGTACCTATAGTCACTTAATGTTCTGGAACACAATGATGTAGAAAGGCAAGTTTCTTTTGAAAATGGCTTAAATTCAAGCAGTTTTCTTGCTGAACATCAAACCTTATTATTCCAGGAAACAGATTTAGATAAGAAAAAATGAAATAAATACCAACCCTAATTTAAATTACTTAAGTATTCAAGTCTATAAAAGTAGGAGGCTAGAGGTCTGTGGTCAGTTTGCAATTGAATTTTAGTAGTTGGTATGAAACTGTAAACTCCCTATCCAGACCATTTAAATGGTTTAGAATGGTGGTCATTTTAATAAGGTAACACTTCTTAATTAAGGAAAACATGGAACAAAATTCTGTGAAGAATTGTGGGGTCATGGTTATAAATTTGTAGAAATTTAAAGAAATACTCATTAAGGCAGAGCTGACATTTATATCCCAAGAAGAATGACAACTGGATCAATATTTTGTTAAAATGAAATCTGATAAATTGATACTAGAAAGCTTGTCATTGAGTCAGAATCCAGCTCCTTCAGTAGTAGGGTCAGAAGAATTGCTGTAGCTCATTTTAGCATTATTGAAAAAGGTCTGATTGGCTTGGGAAATGAATGGATCCTGAACTTGGGGTAGGGAAAGCTAATTTAAAAAGTCCATTGTAACTTTGAACCAAAGTTTAATAAAAATCAGCTTTCAGAAATGGAACTTCACACCAATTCCATTTTATTTCCTATGTAGATAACCATTTGAGGACAGATGGCATATATCATTGATGGTCACATCCTTTGTCACTATGAAGGAGTATGAAGTTATTCCACTACTTGTGATAAAATTGCTCTAGCAGTAAGCGTGGGTGTGCCACAAATTTCAAAAGAATGAAATGATTTTGTCAAAGTGTTGCCTTTTAAAATGGCTAATATGAAACCTCCAATATTTGTTCTAAAGAGAAAGATTTACCCACTGGAAGGTTTTCCTAGATACATCCCAGCAGCTTGAGACAGAGAAGTGTTTGTACGTCTACGTTAGTTTGTTTGGTAGGATACACATCTGTACTGCAGAGCAGCTGTCTGATGATTTGTCAGAGCTGTCAATGCGTCGGCCGAAACACTCTGGGGCAAACATTTATGTGTAAGAATTGAGTTGTTCTTTTGACCGAGACTGGATATCTTGCAGTTCCTGTTCTTCCTTTGCTTTGATATCCTGGTAAGCCTGCATTTTGCTTGCATCCTTTAAGTAAGCCCAGTTAGAAGACAGTATCATGAGGAAGTGGATCTGGAAGAGAAGGGTGAGCATGATGGCTAGTGAGCATGTGAGAAGGCAAAGCGAGGTGCTAGTCAGAATAGACAGACTTGACTTTAAGGGGCAAGGGTTATTCTTATTAATACTTGCTCTGCCAGCAGAGCTGCCAGATACTGAAAGCATACTTCACTAGTTGGCATCGCATTAAAAGGCTGAGAAAAGTTAGTACACAAACAATGAACTGGGGGAAAAAATGGCCAAAGGGATTGTTAAGAAAAAGCAAAAATGAAATACAAGAAGGTGCTTTTTTACCATTTTGATAGTAAAATTTAAAGGCTAATGCAGAAGTTCAGAAACATGTATTTAAGTGTAGTGCAAAGATCTTTTTTACCTGTGGATAAAAATCAATTCCCCCAAAGGCCTAAAAGTGTGAACAATGTTTATTTTGAGTAAATAATTAAAAAGCTACATATTTAACATGGAAAAAATTAAATGAATGTCAAAACCAAAATTAAGAACTATAAGTAAAGCATGCAGTCTGTGTTAACAAACTTAGTAGTAAAACTACATTTTTCATTTTGTAAATACCGTTATTTCATTTCACAAATGTAAAAATCCTTATTATCATTCTTTACAGTTGATGTGGCAAACAGTTCTTTCCTGTTTATTTTCCTCATTTCCTGCAAAATAAATCTACAGCTCAAATTCCTTATAGTTCATACTTCCTTCTCAACATATTTGAGACCTTCAGATCCAGGCCTGGTTTCTCTTCCTGTTAATATCTTATGTGTAGTTTGAGAACTAGCTATGAGGAAACAGTTATTACTCAACAAAACACAAAAATTTATGGTTGCCAGTTTTGTGGGCTCTAAAGGAATGATTGTGTTGTACCAAAAAACAAACAAACAAACAAACAAAAAAAACCCACATATAAATTCTTTTTATCAGAAAACAACTGGTGACCTTTCTTTTTCTTCAAATTGTCATCTGGCTTAGTTGAGGGGCATTTGGTAGTGAACTGTGTGATCAGAAAAACATTAAATGTAAATCGTATTTGTAACATTTTCCAGAAAGAATCTGACAAAGCAAAATCCAGATTAAACTGGTTCTCTTCTATTTCACCTTCAGCACTTGCTTTTATTATCATTATTGACATTTGTTATCAAACAAATAATGGAAAATGTGGGTATTCCAAAGTGTTAATACTTCATTTAGAGATACTATTCAAATTTAAGTTCAAGAGAATTACTTTTGAAAGGCTGCTCACCAATGTCAGTAAATAACTGAATCCTTTTCAAAATGTGGAAATAGCCAGATCTCATTTTGTAATTCACGTACAGTTAAGTCATCTTATTAATCTACCATGCAAAATGAGTTTACTAAATAAAGCTATTTACAAATTACTGTAACAGAACTGCAGAAACCTAGACTCTGCTTTAGTCTGGAGTGTCAGTGACATTTCATGCTACAGAGCATAACTCTCTAAAGCTCCTTATTGGCCTTATGCAATTTAGAATTTAGTGCAGCAATCTTCCCGACTCTTAAACTTCAAAACCGCATAGTTATATGTAGTAGCCATCATGTAGATCAGCTGGTGGAAGAGAACAAAACAGGACAGTAAGATAAAGACAGTGAGGCCGCTGCCATGACACTTCTAAACTTGGGTGAGATGGTGCCTACTCCTAACCTAAGGTGCTGCTCTCCCCCCTACAATCACAGTTGACTTTCATACCTAGTACAGACAAATGCTTCCTCACCACACATGGACAGGGTGAGTCCTTTGCTCTGCCCTTGGACATTTTTTTCAGAGGACTTGGGCTTGTTTAAAGAATAACAGAGCTGGGTGAGCAGCACAAGAAGGATGAAGCTACTGCTCCATCCTCCATCTTCCCCAGCTGCCTCAGCAATCAGTCCTCATCCTGTGCCTGCTGCTCAGCCAGGAGCACAGGTCGCCCACAGGTTTCTTTCATGGACTGTGACAGAGGAAGGACAAGGGGTAAACTGAGAATGACTCATTTCCAAGCAGCTGACGTTTTCCACTTGCTCCATCAATTTTAGTTGGTTTTCTTCAAATCATAAACCAAGCCCTCCAAAATGACATATATTTACACACACATATAAGTGTGTACTGACTTTCATTATTCACTTTCCATTTTTGTGAATTTACCTACTTGTCAGCTTAGTAATCCCCAAGCTGACAATCAAGGCACCTTTGGTTGTTGGGGGACGTGCACAGAGCTGTGAAAAAGCTATCATCCAGTTCACACATTCCCAGCTGAGGTTGAACATGACAACATTCTGCCGCCTTGTTTCCCCTCTCAGATGGTAAACAAGTGTCCTTGAAATATATACGGGGACAAGTTTTTCACTTTTTTTTTGCGCAATTTTTGGCCAGGGTGATGTTTGAACCCACCACCTCTGATATATGGGGCTGGCGTCCTACTCCTTGAGCCACAGGCGCCACAGGCACCACCCTGCTTTTCACATTTTTATGATTTGTTGGTTCCCAGGTTTAGTGCTGCAGTACAGTCTGGGGTCCCTAGCACAAGAAGGCTTCGATGTGCCTTACTGGAGAGAATGTGTTAGATAAGCTCTGTTCAGGCAGAAGTGATAGTGCCATTGTTCATGAATTCAATATTTATGAAATAAGGTGTCTTTACACAGAAACACACACAAAGCAAAATATGTATTGATAGGTTGATGAAAATGATGTGATCAGAAGCTCACAGGAACCCTACTCCGTGGTGCCCTTAGGAGTGATAGTTTGGTATAATGAGATCAACTATACACACATTCATACGTGTATGTGCATATTGCCATTTGGAAGTTAGGATTTCTGCTGAATGCAACAAGGCAGTAAGCCAGGCCTGGCCAACAGGTGTTGGTATCCTCACCTCTTTCTAGAGTCCAAATTACATCACCTACAGTTGGTACCAAGGCAGCCAACCAGTACTTCCTGTAAACTATACATGTGGGAAGTTTCCACAGGGGCCAGTTACAAGGTTGAGTGCCAGGGTCATTGGTTTTGGTAAGCAGATAAAAGCTGGAAGGGAAATCTGTCATTCAGAGTCTGGAGGGAGGGGCTAGACTGGAGTGATCCTGGGGCAGTTACTCACCAGGGCAATGACGGTGGCACCAGCTCCCGCACAGGCCACGATGAACAGGTGATAGGACATGTAGAACTAGGAAAGAACAGGGGACCAACATAAACATTGGGTATGGGATGTAACAGCCCACACCACTCCTGGGTGCTGCTTCATCTTTCTCCTTTGCAGCTGTTCCCTGCAAGGCTAGGCATAGGCTTGAGCCTGCCTCAAGCTCTTGACTGCACACTGGAATCACCTGGGGAGCTTTAAAAACTTTCTGATGCCCAGGCTGCCCCTCAGACCAAGTAAATCTGAATGCTGGGGGCTGGACCTCAGTCATCAGGATACTGTCATGCTCCCTTGAGAACCACAATGCATCTAAGGTGGGGAGCCCCTGCTTTGAGCTGTTCCCTGTTATGGATGTACAAGTTGACAAGCCAGATAGGGTAGGAGAAACCTGTTAGGATATTCTTAAATATGCAAACTTCTCCCAGTGCATTTAAGAATTTTTCATTATAAACAGTTATAAACCAATGATTGAAGAATAGGGCTGAGAAAGTTTAAAACCAAAGTGTTAGGCTACCTGTGGTGCATCTTACAAGGGTACATGTGAAACTTAGTAAATGTAGAATATAATTGTCTTAACACAATAACTAAGAAAATGCCAGGAAGGCTATGTTAACCAGTGTGATGAAAATGTGTCAAACTGTTTATAAAACCA
>CAUYPK010011823.1:0-12596 GCA_963574355.1 Loris lydekkerianus | reverse complement strand
GTCTGTCTTCTTTAGAGAAGTTTCTCTTTAAGTCCCTTGCCCACCCTGAAATGGGGTCACGTATTCTTTTCTTGCTAATAAATTTGAGTTCTCTGTGTATTCTGGTTATTAGACCTTTATCGGAGGTATAACCTGCAAATATTTTCTCCCATTCTGAGGGCTGTCTGCTTGCTTTACTCACTATGTTCTTAGCTGTGCAGAAGCTTTTTAGTTTTCTCAGGTCCCAGTAGTGTATTTTTGGTACTGCTTCAATTGACTGGGGAGTCTTCCTCATAAAATATTCACCCAGGCCGATTGCTTCAAGAGTTTTCCCTGCACTTTCTTAAAGTATTTTTATAGTTTCATGTCTTAAGTTTAAATCTTTTATCCAGTGAGAGTCTATCTTAGTTAACAGTGAAAGGTGTGGGTCCAGTTTCAATCTTCTACAGGTTGCCAAACAGTTCACCCAGCATCATTTGTTAAATAGGGAATCTTTTCCCCACTGAATGTTTTTAATTGGCTTGTCAAAGATCAAATGATGGTAAGTAGCTGGATCCATCTCTTGGTTCTCTATTTTGTTCCACACACTACTTCTCTGCTTTTATGCCAGTACCATGCTGTTTTGATCACTACTGATTTATAGTACAGTCTCAGGTCTGGTAGCGTGATTCCTCCTGCTTTGTTTTTATTGCTGAGTAATACACATTAAATTTTAAATAGCCATATAAACCTGTACATTATTGAAGTCTAGTGAGCAGTACAGGTGACAGAAGCAGAAAGAGTGAAGACCCTCTTCACATGACGTTGGTTGACGTTGGTCGACATAGGGCAGGGCAGAGCAGCAAGCTGAGGGGTGGACCTGGTATGTGGAGAGCAGTGGGGAGAATTGAGACTAGTCCAAGGGAAGCAGATGTTTCATATTAGGTGGACCTGGTAAAAAAAACAAAACAAAACAAAACATGATGCTTATAAATAAAATTCTATGTGCTTTTAATTATCAATAAAAGGTCATAATAATAGTTTCAAAATCAATGTATTTTATTTAAAGGGTGCTTTTATCTCCTTTAAACATATCTTTAAAGCTATGTTACTTGGATTCCCCCTTCAAGCCTCCTGTGGTTCTTTTGTGTTTAATCGGAGGTTCACCACAGCTGCGGTTTTCTCTGTAAGGCTCTTCTGTTCCCCTGCAGGGCACAGAGCACTTGAGGAACTCTGGTGGCCAGTGAGATTTGCCTCAACGCTGGGTGACTGTAGTCCCCTGTCCCCTAGCTGCTGTTTCAGAAGCCCCTAACAGAGTGGTTCTCAACCTTCCTGATGCCTCCCTCCTACTGCCACGACCCTTGAATAAAGTTCCTCATGTCGTGGTGCCCCCCAACCATAAAATTATTTTTGTTGCTACTTTATAACTGTAATTTTGCTACTGTTATGAATCGTAAAGTAAATATCTGATATGCAGGATGTATTTTCATTGTTGCAAAGGGGTCGTGACCCACAGGTTGAGAACCACTGCCCTAACATAAAAAAGGGAGGAGTGAAAACTTGGCCCCCATGTTTAGAGGTTAAATTTCTTCTCTTACTATTTAAAAACTTACACATATAGTACACGTTCATCAAATAATTAAAGAGTGAATGAAATGAAAAACTAGCCTATAATTCTACTCCCCATATGCGGGCACTGTTAATATTTTGATGTAAGCCCTTCCATATATATATATATATATATATATATATATATATATATATATATATATATATATTTTTTTTTTTTTTTTTTTAAGACAGAGTCTCACTTTGTGTCCTGGGTAGAGTGCCATGGAGTCAACCTAACTCAAAGCAACCTCAAACTCTTGGAGTCAAGTGATCCTGCTGCCTCAGTCTCCTGAGTAGCTGGGGCTACAGGTGCCCACTACAACACCTTGCTAATTCTTCTATTTTTAGTAAAGATGAGATCTTGCTCTCATCTCAGGCTAGTCTCAAAACTCCTGAGCTCCAGTGATCCACCCGCCTTGGCCTCTCAGAGCACTAGGATTACAGGTGTGAGCCTTTAATGGATGTTAATAAATACATTCATGTAAACCCTTATTTTAAAAACTGTCAAATTAATAATTTATCATCCACATTTTCAATTTAATGATCTAGCATAAACTTATCTTTGGCCAACAAACCTAACTGCATCATCGTTTCAAACGGCTGCAGGTGTTTTATTGCAACTATGATGGTGGGCGGTGCTCTTATCAGGAATTTAGGAGACCTGCAAGTCTTGGGAGCTGAGTGGGAGCAGAAGGCTCAGAAGGTCGTCTAGGAAGGTTACTTGCACAGATGTCCAAGGCTGAGAGGCTGAATCTAATACCTGGACAACTGGCTGCTCCCGACGGAGGCTGTCTGAGATGTGGCTGACAGTGGCGTCAGCCTCCTGGGGGAGCCCAGGTGAGGGCTTCCGGAGGCAGATGGCGCTGGAGAAATCAGCTCAGGCCAGCTGGTGCTCTGTAAGCAGCCCTGTCTGCTATGCACTTGTCTTGTCTCCAACTGGTGTCAGGAGCTAGGAGCTCTGTCAGATGGGGTGTTGTGTCCAGGCTGCTTTACCTGCTACCTTGCCCCTTTACTCCCCAGCATTGCTCACATTCTGCCACCAGCCTCTGATGAATGTTGAAAGCAATTACTTCATGAGCCGGGTATGTGCAGGGCTTAAGCCTTCCCACTCAGGAGCCTTTAGAAATAAAACTCAGATTAGGTAACAGCTAGGGCAGGGTAATCAAGGACATTTTTCAGCAGTGACATAATGACTTTCCTCAGTTATTTCCCATTGTTTGAAGGGGATCATTATCTCTCTGGGAAACCACATCTGACACTGAGGCAGAAGTGAATTTCTGAAATGCTGGCCCTTCCCTCTGAATGGAAAGAGCTCCCTGCGTCCTCCTAATGGGCTTCACGGTGCCCGGGTGCGGCAGGGCTGCTGGGGGCTGGCGAGCCACCCCGTGGAACACATTAAGGGCACATGTATTACAATGTGAGAACTACATCTGACACAATTCTGCTTTACATGCATAAACTTGTTCTTTCTTGAGGACAAATGACTTCAGGGATTGGTGGCTTTTAAATGTTATAAATTTTTATGACATTATGAAAAAAAATGGGGGCTATAGTAAACCACTTAGTATTATGTTTCCATTTTCTGGATAATGGATTAGGTGTGATGTGCCAGCAAATGCCAGTAGACTCCAGAGGGGAGCCTAGAGACAGAACGGCATTCAATATACGTGCGGTAAAATTGCCAAGTTCCTCTGATACGACCAAATATTAAAATATAAAGCAAAAGCTTAGGAGAAGTGTTAATGATTGACAGGGCACCGAATTAGAATAAAACCTGATTAAGTTCTTAGAGGACCCTAACACGGGAATTTGGAAAAGGAAATGTAGTCAGAATAACAGAGATTTGGGCTAGCTCTCAAATCTGGGGAAGTCATTAAAGATAAAAATGGAAGAATCTAAAGCGTGTGGAGATATGAACTTGAGGTTAAAAGGAAGGGAGGAAGAAAGGAGTCAGAGGAAATAAATGCGCATAGAACCTTCATGTACCGTGGAAACAAAATGTTTAAAAACGCCGAACAGGGTTTTTCCTGGAGAGCGGGAATTTGAGTAGGATTCACCAACTAGGAAGCATATCATACACAGTAAGCATTGATTTTACCCTTTTTGACAAGGGGAAATGGAAGACAGTGAGAAAGACCCTCATGTTTCTGCCGAACCACCTTCTTTGAGGTAAGTTGCCTGGAAACCATTCCTCTTGTCAATGGTCACAGAGTTAAAATGAGTTTTCATTTGTTTGTTTTTGTGTTTGTGTTTTTAGAGGAACCGAGGTAAGAGACTAGAGAACTCTTGTCTGTTGGCAGTCAAAGCCATTGACACAGGGCTGCAGGTCCCAGAGCGCCAGTGTTCAGAGAAACAAAATACCCTGAGAAGCAAGTGAGGAGACAGCTGAGAATCACAGAGCATTTTGGTGGAGGTCACACTGACAAATATTGACATAGCAAATTGCTTCATAATTTAGGTATTGCTGAGGAATTCCGTGTCCTTGGGGTAAGTTGGGGACTGATGGGCAGGAGTCAAGCGAATAGGATATTTTAGGGCTGTACATGTTGGTGCCATCACTTTGTGTTTTTCTCAGCCTCCATCTCTGCATCTGTGCAATGATGGCCGTGGTCCTAGCAAAGACTAGGGCTGTGTCGTTGGGAGGTTGAGTGTTATCATCTAAGACAATCATGGACCAAACTTCTCAGTAGAGCTGGCAGGGAACACCACATCTGGAGCCACAAAGCTCATGCAGTGGTGGGTTGAAGAAGAAGAAGGAATTTCTAGGACACAGTCTCCTGACATGTTAAACAGCCAATGCTTTGGCATCTTGCTTTTTTTTTTTAAAGACAGCGTCTCAAGCTGTCGCCCTGGGTAGAGTGCCATGGTATCATGGCTCACAGCAACCTCCAATTCCTGGGCTCAAGCAATTCTCCTGCCTCCACCTCCCAAATAGCTGGGACTACAGGTGCCTGCCACAACGCCTGGCTATTTTTGGTTGTAGTTGTCATTGTTGTTTGGCGGGCCTGGGCTGGATTCGAACCTGCCAGCTCAGATGTATGTGGCTGGCACCTTAACCACTTGAACTATAGGCGCTATGCCTGGCATCTTGCTTTTAAGGCCTTCTTCCTGCCTTGCCCTGGACCTGAGCCTTGTCAGCCTTACAGCAGCTATATTTGGGAGCAACTATTAAACACAGATGTTATACTTGTGAGACGTTTACAAGCAAAAGAGGGGAACTTCTTATTGGAGACAGGAGTGGCTGGGGACCCTGGGACCAGACTAGAAGCCAAGACCCGACACCTGCTGAGCTCTGCACCTCCGGTCTGCATTCTTCTCTGCGTCTCTGCCTCATTCTGATCAGCACTGTCAGAGCCCAGGCCTGCACTCCTAGTCTAGTGGGGAGGCCTGAGGGCTGTTCAAAGGGGAGCCAAAGGAATGAGTGAAGAGCTAAAAAAAGTGACCTGATAAGAGATGCTAAAAGGGGTATACAGACTTCATTGAGAAAAGTCTGCTGTGGGGCAAAGAGAGTCCTAAGTATATTACGGATAATTAGTGTAAGAAGATGATGACCAACTGTTCTTTGCATTCTCCAAGGATAAACTGAGAGGGCAGAGATAGGGATCAGTTCACAGCAAAGGGGAGTCAGGCCAGGTGAGAGGAGGAGATGGTGATGGCAGGTGTGTGATGGCTTTCAGGAGAACGCAGACCTCTCTTGTAGTGCCCCTGACAAACAGGAGAAACTTGTCTCTCTGGAATGATGTCTGCTCTGTCTTTAAGCAGGAGGATGTCCTGGAACGGCCAGTAAGTCCCTCTTAATTTGGGGACAAGTATTTGGTGGGTTCATAGAAGCTCTTAATTTTTTCGGGCTAATCAGTGGGGGAGCATCTTGGGCTCTTTGGTATTTTCTCAGGCTTGTGACTTTTTTTGTGCCATTAAATAACTTTCTGCCCTCTGTTCGTTAATCTCAAGTTTCAGTGTCTAGCTGACAAACTGCATTCACATTTGATTTTTCAGGTTTAAGACATGTTTGTTGCTGGTTATTTATTAATAGAAAATGATTAAATATGACATGCTGAGTTATTTTTGCCTTCAAGCCATCCTGTGGGTGTTTGATGGAAATGAGACTGGAAAGCTTATTTATTTCGCTTTTAATCACAAGATTTGATTTTTTCAAATAAATATAATTAACATATGCCCTCCAATTACAAGTACAAAAGAAAAATAATTACTCCTTGTTCCTCCTCATCACTTTAAACTCGACAGGGACCTCATCTGGGTGCATGTACCCCACTAGTAATTTGAGGGTGGAAGGGAGACCAACATTTGGTAAGAAAATCCTCAAAAGTAGCTCTAAATGGTGTCTGTTATGTGTTAAACGAAACGCTTTAGAGAGAAAAAAGTCAATGGAAACTTTTATCTATTGTTCATCAAAAAAAAAAAAAAAAAAAAAAAAAAGGGCTTCAGTTGTCTTTTAGCTAAATATAGCCTGGCAGAAAAATCATACAGAAAGGGCGGAAGTTTTGTTACAGGTGTACAGTGCCTGGAAGGTGCATAGAACACAAGTCACCTTCTAACATTGTCGGCCTCTCCCTGGTGCATTATAAGGTCTGACTAGACAGAAGTAGTTTTAGTGGTAAATGAGATTTTTTTCTGAAAAAATGAAGCTGTCGTAAAAATAAGACCTCTGAATACAAATAAACCATGTTTGTATCTGATAATCATACACAAAAATTTGTGTGTCCCACTCATTGGGACACTAATAGACCGTTTGCTTTTGTATGTCAATTTAAGTCATCCTATGGTGCCTCCTCTCATAAACACACAGCTTCATATTCCCCAATCACAGAAATTTCACCTCTGAAGTTATGACGACCCTAATTGTTCTATTTAGGCTGGGTGTGGTGGCTTATGCCTGTAATCCTAGAACTATGGAAGTAGAGGTGGAAGGATTGCTGGAGGCCAGGAGTTGAGACCAGCCTGAGCAACACCATGACTCCATCTCTACAAAAAATAGATTAGCCAGGCATAGTGACAAGGGCCTGTAGTCCTAGTTACTCAGGAGGCTGACTTGGGAGGATTTCTTGAGCCCAGGTGTCTGAATTTGCAGTGAGCTATGACCATGCCACTGCACTCCAGCCTGGGTGACCAAGCAAGACCCTCAAAAAAAAAGAAAAAGGTCACATTTTGTATGGTTTGGTTTTATTTTTCTCATTAGGTTTGGGTGACATAAAGAATTGGTGTTTGGGGGTGTCCTAGACTTCTGCAGTGCCCGTCACTCAGGTAAGAGGTATCTTTGTAGAGGGTGAGCTGCCTGCGGCCAGGGGACAAGTGAGGGGGAGGAGCCTGTGTGGCTGGGAAGGGCTGTGGTCCAGGGGCTGGGCTAGAGTGAGCAGGAAAGATGCCGATGGAGTGACAGACCTTCGTTCGTGGGGGAAGCTGCTGAGCTGCTTTGGGGGACCTGGCAGCATTCTGCGTTACCCTTCATTCCAACTTCCCCCCCAAGTCCTGTTAGATGTGTTGGCACTTTCCTTAGATGCACTGTTTCATCTTGATTTCAGATTAGCTCCAAGGGCTAGTCTGGAAACTGAGAGAGGTCTCCTGTTTTTCTTTTGATAAGGTGACTCCCTGACAATGTTGTTTTAGCAAATAGCCGGAGGCAAAAGTGGAGGGCCAGGGCCTCAGAGTGTTTATCTAGCCTGCAGGCCCTCTCCTACTTCCTTGCTAGTCTGTTTCCAGTTAGACAGCTCCTGTCTCCTGGGGGACGAGTCAGGGTCCCCAGAAAGCAGAATTATGAACCACCCTGTGACCCTCCCACCTTCAGTTTGCCCTTAGACAAAGCTGGCTCACCACTTCATGCTTTTGATGACATTTGTTCCTCTAAGGTGTTAAAAGCAGAACTCTCCAAAATGATCAGTCCACTCTGTACAGCTTCTCACAACAAACAGAAGTGTGCATTTTTTCTGTCTTTACCTTAACAGGGAAAAAGAGGTCGCTGCCATGGGCCATTGAAAAGAGGCCACTTGCCATCAAGATTGTCAGGAGACACCTGGCCCAGTCCTGCTGTGCTGTGTGGGGTTAGTACCCCTTGGCAGCTGGGTGGGGGCGGGGGACTTTGCCCCCTGAGGACGTAGAGCAGACGAGGAATGGGGGTGCTGCAGGTGATTGCAGGACGCTGAGGTCTGTTTTCGGATTTACTAAAGACAGTGGGCCAAGCTCTGAGAGTGGCAGAGAGCATCCTGATGAAGAGGTGTGGGGATGCTGGTCTCAGATGGCTTCAGGAAAGGCCAGGGGCCACTCATGGGTGGATGAGGAGTGACCAGCCGGCCCTGCGGTAAAGCCAAATCCATTAATGAGGCCTGCAAGGTTCCTCAGCAGTTAGACTGGCCCTGCTGCCTGAGCACTCTGGGTGGGTCTGAGCAGCTGACAGCGGGGGCTCCGGGGGCCAGCCATGGGGGAAGGGTTTGCCAGAGGAGGGCCTGGGAAAGTCTTCGTCCCTGGCTTGGGAACGAGTGGAAGACAGCCTTGGGAACAGTGACAGCAGGAAATCGTGAGGGAGCCTTCTGCTTGGGAGTCATGACCTTTCCTGTCACATCTCTGTATTCTGGCAGGCTGGCTGTTAGAGAGATTTGTGTGACAGGCTCACCTTTCAGCACGCCTCAGTCACACCGCTGAGGTTCCAGGAGTGAGGAGGAAGGAGACACAGGAGAGCTCACCCTGTTTCCTACATCCCCCTCCCCTCTGGGTCAGGACCAGGCCACAGAGGTCACCAGTCATGTGGCAACATCCTGATGAGAAGGTGGACAGTCTCTCCCCTAATCCCTCCAACTGTGGTGTTTGCATGTGACATTAGGGAAGAGATGTTGATGTCACCTGGGCCATCGTCCACACACATGTCTCAGCTCCTCTTCTAATCCCTTCAGCACCCGCCTTAGTCAGAATCTGGGCGTTCACAGTGGGGAACTCTGAGTTTTTAATTATGCGGAAATCTACTTTCTCTTTTCAAAAATGATAAATGACTTAGGGAAGCAGACACAACTGTGTCTTTCCAGGAGTGTTCAGGAGATTTAGAGGTGGAAATATGATGGATTGGATTTGAATTCGCTTAGTGCTGACTAAGACAAATCGTCACTAAATTCATAAGGCTGCGTATTTTCAGTCAGGCCCATTTCACTTTCAAAACCAGCTATTCTCTGTGGGCTGCTTGTCAGAAACAGGAAAGGAATGGGATAATAACGATCAGATTAGGAAATACCATTGTGAGCACCAAGGCTGTCTGCTTGTCTCGTTGCTCCCTGAGGTTACAGCAAGAGTAAGGAAATGTCCCTGGGCCACCTTTGGAATGGAACTCACACACCCTTGTCCTAGCAAGCACCACAGTGTCTCACAATAAGTTGAAAGGAATTCTCTGTTCACATTATTTAAAAATTTTTTCTAATTCAACTTTATAATTCTCAGATTAAAAATGATGTACCTGCTCTGGGAAAATTTTTTCCAAAGATTGTATTTCAATAATTACTGGCATATAGAGGTGGATGTACAGTTTGTGTGCAATTTAAAGTAGTTTAAAATAGTAAATTGCATGCTGGCTTTATGTTTGCCCCGTGTAGAGGCCACCTTTGGAGAGGAAGTACGTGATTGGGGGAGTGGGCAATTATTTGGTAATTTTAAAAGTACTCATTAAAATGTCATGTACTAATATTAAAAACATTCCTTTTCACAATTTTCTTTTATTGAAAAGGGGACATGCTGTTTCCTGGTTTGCTGTTTCAGTGTGTGTGATGGACTCACTATACATCCACCATTCACTGTCCTCATGAGTAACAGGAAGCCAAACCTGCCCTACCACGTCTCCTCGGAAGGTCTGTGACTGTACTTGGCTAGAGGCTGATAATCATCGTTGAGTTAAACTTGAATTTATGATAAACCATCTTTTATACTTACCTTATAAAAGTAGTATCTGCTTAAAGTTGAATATTTAGAAATGCTGATAGGCAGAAGAAAAATGGCTCATAATCTGCCTACTTGGAGAGTATCGCTGTTCACCGTTCAATATGGATCCATGTTCTGTGTTTCTGTTTCTGTATTTCTGTCTGTGACTACGTGGGATGTTGCCAACCAAATTCCCTCCAACAGCCAGGCCGATAACTGAAAAGTGTGCAATCAGCTTGATAGAAGGTAAAGTAGAGACTGACAAAAACTCTGCTAAGCTGGAGAGTCCAGGCTTCTCCTGAAGATATCTCCAAATTTCAATATCATGTGGCCACGTGTAACAACGGATCCAGCTGGGGGGCCACCAGCTGATTTCACAGGCGGTAACCAGGTTGTTATTTTCTTCTCTACCCTTTCAGAGAGTTGCTATGTGTGAGCACACATGTATTTTACATGTGCACACATAAGTCCATTCTCTCCCTCACCCCTAGCCTTTTTTGCTAAGCAAATGATAGTGTATCAGTTGCAATTTTACCTCTGAGACTCAGTCAGGTGTTTTGGCTGAGAATTGGTTGTTCAGCATGTAACAGCATCACTTGTTACCTCTCTCTTCATCATCCTCCAGGATATTCTTGGGATCTTCCCCACTGCAGTATATTTACATTTCCTTTTAGTGAAAAATCTCCTCCCAATTTAAACTGTATGCAATTTCCTACCCGTTTCTCTTCACTTTAAAACATGCCAAGGGCCTCTAATTTTCCATTCCCTGCCTCATTAGTATTTCAGTGCATATCAGTTACGAGTATCTTCAGATTTCATTAGCATTTTACTGTGTATGCTGCAAGCGTCATAAGACATGTTAAATAGGACTAAACCTGAGCCTGACCCTTGGGTCATCCTATTAGACTCAAGCACCTTCCCCAAATGGAATACTATGCCATCCATCACTGCACTTCCTAAAAGCTCTTGCCAACAGCTTTTAGCTGTGAGGAGCTGTTTTTAATACCTACCATCTGCTACTGACTCAGATCTAACAATGTAACAAATTTAATGAAGAATCTTGTTCAACTAACAAGATTATTAGGCATGATTCTGTTGACAGTGTACACATTGGCAGCTTTTCTTGAGTGCTTTTGAAAAAATTGCTTCAGCTGCAGATAAAATAGTGCTTTTCCCCAAAGGGAAAGTGGAGTGAAAAGACAAGAGTTCTAATTTTGATCTTATCGATGCACACTCTTGGTAGGCATCTAGCCCCCAAGCCTCGAAGTTCTCTCACTGGAGAAGAAGAGATGTGGGTTGGTAATATCCATAATATCCATTGCAGTTATGTTAGAGGGTAGTTGAAATAAAATCACAAAATAACTGTTTTAAATGCTGTGGATAGATTCTTTTCCTCTGGGCTCCCAACAATCATTGCAGAAACAGATTAGCAGTGGATTCACATTATGCTATTTAAAATCACAGCTTCCTTGTAACTTCTCTACTTCTTTCAGTCTCTCCCCTAATATTCCTTAATCAGCATCTGACTTGGACTTCTTTTTTTATTAAATCATAGCTGTGTACATTGATATGATCATGGGGCACCATACACTAGCTTCATAGACCGTTTGACACATTTTCATCACACTGGTCAACACAGCCTTCCTGGCATTCTCCCAGTTATTGTGCCTAGACATCTACATTCCACATCTACCAAGTTTCACATATACCCTTGTAAGAGGCACCGCAGGTGTAATCCCACCAAGCCCTCTCCCTCCACTCACCTCCCCCCTCCCTCTTCTCCCTTTCCCCTATTCTTAGGTTGTAACTGGGTTATAGCTTTCATGTGAAAGCCCTAAATTAGTTTCATAGTAGGGCTGAGTACATTGGGTGCTTTTTCTTCCCTTCTTGAGATACTTTACTAAGAAGAATATCTTCCAGCTCCATCCATGTAAACATGAAAGAGGTAAAGTCTCCTTCTTTCTTTAAGGCTGCATAATATTCCATGGTGTACATATACCACAGTTTATTAATCCATTCATGGATCCATGGGCACTTGGGCTTTTTCCATGACTTAGCAATTGTGAATAGGGCTGCAATAAACATTCTGGTACAAATATTTTTGCTATGATGTGACTTTTGGTCTTCTGGGTAGATGCCCAGTAGAGGAATTACAGAATTGAATGGCAGATCTATTTTTAGATCTCTAAGTGTTCTCCATCCATCTTTCCAAAAGGAATGTATCAATCTGCATTCCCACCAGCAGTGCAAAAGTGTTCCCTTTTCTCCACATCCTCGCTAACATCTCTGGTCTTGGGATTTTGTGATATAGGCCAGTCTCACCGAAGTTAGATGATATTGCAAAGTAATTTTGATTTGCATTTCTCTGATGATTAAAGATGATGAGCATTTTTTCATATGTCTGAAGGCTGTGTGCCTATCTTCTTCAGAGAAATTTCTTTCAAATCCCTTGACCAGCCTGCGATGGGATCCCTTGTTCTTTTCTTGCTAATGTGTTTGAGTTCTCTGTGGATTCTGGTTATTAAACCCTTGTCAGAGACATAACCTGAAAATATCTTCTCCCATTCTAAGGGCTGTTTGCTTGCTTTACTTACTGTGTTCTTGGCTGTGCAGAAGCTTTTTAGTTTTATCAAGTCCAGTAGTGTATTTTTGAAGCTGCTTCAATTGCCTGGGAGGTCCTCCTCATAAAATGCTCGCCCAGACCGATTTCTTCAAGGGTTTTCCCTGTACTCTCCTCTAGTATTTTTGTAGTTTCATATCTTAAGTTTAAATCTTTAATCTAATGAGAGTCTATCTTAATTAATGGTGAAAGGTGTGGGTCCAGTTTTAGTCTTCTACAGGTTGCCAGCCAGTTCACCCAGCACCGTTTGTTAAATAGGGAATCTTTTCCCACTGAATGTTTTTAATTGGCTTGTCGAAGATCAAATAACAGTAAGTAGCTGGATACATCTCTGTTCTCTACTCTGTTCCAGACATCTACTTCTCTGCTTTTGTGCCAATACCATGCTGTTTTGATCACTATCGATTTATAGTACAGTCTCAGGTCTGGTAGCGTGATTCCTCCTGCTGTGTTTTTATTTCTGAGTAATGTTTTGGCTATTCGAGGTTTTTTCTGA
>CAUYPK010011822.1:0-22313 GCA_963574355.1 Loris lydekkerianus | reverse complement strand
TTTTTTGTCAGATGATAAATTTACAGTCCGTGGCATACCCAAAATACATTAATTATAATTATTTATTAAAAAAATCTAATTTTTTAACTCACTGCTTTTAAAACACATGTATACATTAAAATTATATCTTTTTTTTTTTTTTTTTTTTTTTTTTTTGAGACAGAGTCTTACTCATTCACCCTGGGGTTGAGTGCTATGGCATCATAGCTCACAGCATTCTCAAACTCTTAGGCTCAAGTGGTCCTCTTGCCCTAGCCTCCCAAGTAGCTGGGACTACAGGTGCCAGACACAATGCCTGGCTATTTTTTAGAGGCAGTGTCTCACTCTTGCTCAGGCTGGTCTCAAACTCCTGAGCTTAAGCAGTCCACCTTCCTTGGCCTCCCAGAGTGCTAGCATTACAGCTGTAAGCTACCATGCCTGGCCAACTGTGATTTTCTTTCAAACACTATAACTTAGTTATCCATTAGTGAAAAATATGACAAAATCTATGTGCTCAATGCCTGTCTTGCAAACCTTTCATCAAGCATGTATCTTAAATAAGCTTCCTGAAGTCAAGAAGTTTGAAAAACTCCATTCTGATGGGAATAGGAGTTAAGGGACAGACCATGCTACATAAAATATAGAGCCTTAAAAGACCAACCTTGAAAATTACATCTTCATTGAAATACACAGCAGTCCTTGTATTTCAGAATTCAGCAGTCTGAATTCTGAAGACCTGAATTATATTAGAACAATCACCTGATTTTAACCTGAAAATCTAGTTTGGTAATCTTATGATCCAAGCTCCAATAATATGGAAATCTTTAAAGGCATTAAACTCAATATCATTAAACTATCTCAGATTGTTATGATAAATAAATGAGATAATCCATGTATAGCTCTTAAGACAGTGTCTGGTATAGTAGGAGCACAAAATAATATTGGGTATTATTACTTCTATTGTTGTTATTGCAGTTGTTATTATTACATAAATATCTAAACAGCACTGGAGTGGGAATCAAGAGAGTTATGTGACTTTGGTCAACTTTGCTTTCTGTGCTGTTTCCTCAATAAGACATGAAGATGTACCTACATAATCTTTATGATTCTATGGCTCTAGCATTCCATGTGTCTCTAAGTACTAAGCACGTGGGGTCATATCTTAGGTCAGGCTTCATGATGCAGTTTTTACACTCAAAAGTTTGTCAGACCTGTAAGTTATAAAAGAAAGAAAAAAGACAAGGGGAAAAACTTCTGATTTTCAAACATTGCTAATGCTAACCTGACATCTGCAGAACTCTTCTTTTTCTTTGACTTATTTACTTCTTATAAGATCACGATAAAAATATGAATTCAGGCACAACTTTAATTCTAATTCTTTCTCCAATGCTGCTCACATCAGACAGTTGGGCTGGGTGACACTTCCACAAAGAGATATGAACTCAGATGCCTGATAGCTAGAGTGCCACACTTATTAATAAGGATGTTGTACCTTCTTTCAAAGTGCTACCTGTGGATGTTGTACTTTTCCTGGGAATGCTATTCATGGATGTTGAATCTTTCTTGGGCAGACCATCACAGATGTTATACCTTTCCTGGAAATACTGTCTATAGATGTTTTTCTTTCTTGGTAATGCTGTCTATGGATATTCTATTTCCCTGGCAATGCTGCCCATGGATATTCTAACTTCCTTGGAAATGCCATCGATAAATATTGAACCTTGCCTCTGAACACTGTCTATGGATAGTGTACTTTATTTTGGATATTCTTTATGGCTAAACCATGTCCTGACCTGAGGGACTCTCCAATATTATTTGTTCAACACTGATTTCCTTTTTGAAGCTACTTCTCCTGTACAGGTTCTGAAGGAGAACTAAGAATATGTTTATACTACTTTGGGGTTTGTAACTTGACTATTGGCAAATCATTAATATTTTCTCTAAACTGAATGGTTCTCCTGCTTAAAACTGTGTTCAATAAAAATAACCTCTTAGCATACTCTGCCCATTTTCTGGATGGATATGCCAGAGGTGAGGGTATATTAAGGAAAAGGAAGACTATTAATCAGAAAATTGACCTTGGGCCTCAGAAAACAGTCCATAGCATAAAAATTCTAACTTACTAGCTAGGCTAGGCGATTGGCAATGGTTGCCTCTGAAAAAGATGAAAACTGTGAAAGCACAAAGCATGTTTATACAGGCAAAGGCTGTCACTTCCAAATGTCTTGGCATAATGTACCCTGCACTGTGGCAAATGAATTTTCACCTTTGGAGGCACAATGCTATAAAATTTTTCAGAATATTTCCTGTGACTAAAGCATAAATTTTTCATATTTTCTATAAGAATTCTCAAATCTTAATTAGCCACTTTTCTAGTTTCTTCCTCTTCAATGTTTTCCTTAGACTAAGGATGGCAAATTCCCTTTGGGGATGTGACAACATGTATCTATCACTCATACCTGTCTTGTCCCTGCTCCCCTACCCTTGCCGGCATTAGCATACCCATGCTCATTCATGCACGTACTTGCTGCCTTACAAATTCATGTTTCTCACCCCTGTAGTCATGCAGAATGCATTTCGTCCAAGATGTACAGGCGAAAGAACAAGGTCATATAGTTAAGGAATATTGGCCTTGAGGGGCAGATCTATAGAATTTACACAGTGTAGCTCCAAGAAGCATCCTGCTTAGTTCCTGTACTTACACATTCTCTGCACAAAGATGTGACAAACAGTAGAAAATTAATCTTTTTCGTGGATGAATTCTTTGTGCCTTAAGATGGCCAGAGAAGAAAGAGGCTGAAGAGGTTAAGAATTCAAAAAAGACCCTGGCCAATTCCTATTGTTTCAAATCTTTGCCACTGCTTTTCAGCATGGAGATTTAGCTATATTTAAGCGTCCTGAACTTGGAGTGGTCATTTGTCTCAATTTTTTTCTTTTTAATTAAACTTTTAATTAGAGATAATTGTGGGTTCATCTGCAGATATAAGAAATACTATAGAAAGGTACTATGTATTCTTTACCCATTTTCCCCTAATGGTAGCAACTTAGAAAACCACAGAACAATATCACAACCAGGATATTGACATTGATGTGGTCAATGCACAGAACATTATCATTATCACAAGGTAATCATGTTGCCCGACTTTTATAGTCATACCCGCTTCCCTCTTCTCAAACTCCCTTCTGGAAACCACCAATCTCTTCTCCATTTCTATAATTTTGTCATTTCAAAAACATTATATAAGTGGAATCATATAGCATGCGACCTTTTAGGCTTGCCCTTTTTCACTCAGCATAATTCTCTGGAAATTCATCTACTTTGTTGCATATCTCAAAACTTTTATCCTCATCATTGCTTATTAACATTCCAAAGTATGGATATACCACTATTTAGCCATTCACCCATTAAAGGATATTTGGGTTGTTTGTAGTTTTTGGCTATTATGAATAAAAATGCTATAAACATTTAAGTACAGATTTTTGTGTGTATGTCTGTCTTTCTCTGGGATCAATGCCCAAGAGTACAATGGCTGGGTCATAGTACATAAAGTTTTATGATTAGGTTTTTAAGAAACATGCAAACTTTCCCACAGTGAATATACCAGTTTATATCTCCACTATCAGTGTATGAGTGATACAGTATCTCTGTGTCCTGGCCAGAATTTGGTGTTGTCATTATTTTTCATTTTGGCTATTATGATAGGTGATATCTCATTGTGACTTGAATTTGCATTTTCTTAATGGCTAATGATATTGAATATCTTTTAAAATACTTATTTATGATCAGTACATAGTTTTTCATGAAGTATCTGTTCATGTCCTTCATCAATTTTCCAATTGGATTAATTATTTTTAAACTGTTACAAACTGTTTGAAATATTCTGGGTTCTTGGTGTGATGAGTTATTTTCAACTGACATGTGGACATTTTGGGTATTATGTTATGAGAGTCTGGATCTTATTTAAACTTTCTACTTTGTTGGCATTGTTTAACATCATTCTGGCAAGGTATAAGGGGCATTGCCTCATTACTGCCAGGTGGATGTAGAAGTCCAGGTTCCCCACTTGACTTCCATTGACATCTTGTGAAGTGATCTTGTTACTAATGGGCAAGGGTAGGGAGTTCCAGCAATCCATTAGTCACCAGTGACACCTTGTGGGAGTGGGCTTCTGGGTAATGAAGACAATCATGAATTTCTAGTAGGTCTCCTCTGACACCACTTCAGTGAGTAGGAGTGACTTTATGACTCAATTCTCAGGGAGGAATGGAAGTCTAGGCTACCCAGATGCTCTTTCCTGATACAGTGAGTGAGTGTGTATGGGTGTGTAGATCATTTCTGTCTAGTTAGGATTAAAGTTTCAGACTGGTACTTTGCCTTTTCTCATAGTACCCTGGTGGATGTCCCTGGCAGGAGTATTGGAAGGCCTCATTAGAGCTTTGTGAAGGTGGAAATCTAGGTCCTGCCCTAGGCCATAGTTCTTTTCAGCTTGGCTAGATTTTTCATCTTAATAGGTGCTCTTTACTGGTCCTTTGGGTAAAGAAGACAGGCTTTATTTGTTGATAAACAATTGGTGTTTCTGAGATACCAGTTTTTTCACCTCTAAGTGTGAGATATATAAGGCAAAAGAAAAATCCAGAGAACTCAGGTTGTGAGGTCCCTAGACAGTCTGCCTTCTCTGCAACTTTCAGTCTTCTTACGATTTTTAATATATCATATCCAGTGTTTCCAGTTGTACTTAGTGGGAGAAATAGGAAAAAGCACATCTACTCCATCTTCCTGGAAGTAGAAATTCCCCCATTTGTCTTAATTTTAAGATGCTTGTGCTTAAAAGGGTATACATAGTCTAATCCTTTCATATGGTTTCATCTGCTAGTTATTCAGTTTTCTTTTCCTATTATGTACTGAACCCTCTCACACAAAAGAACACTGAAATCAACCATTGATTTCAAGTTAGTTTTTCTCCACTATGACATTAAAAATGTGTTCTTCTAAAAAAGTATAGTTCAGATATTTTAAATGGTTGGAACAGAGGAATGTTTGCAGGAAAGAATAAAGTGAAAGTACTAGGTAAGGTCTAATACATAAATAAATAAATGACAGCCAACAGACTTTATAGATCCAGGCTAAAAGCACATTTTTTCTCTAACCACTCATTCATCATATACTATAATCTTCCAGCAGAGTACCCTAATTCAAGACCATCTGCTACTATTAGATTAATATGCTATTATGGTTTTGAGTACCAAAGTTGTAATATGCAGAGATTAAAGCTGTTGGTGTTGGTAACATTCTAAAACTACATGCACAGAGTACTTTCAAAATTAAGAACAGTACAAGTCAAAGAAAAAGTTTCGATGGATTTATAAAAGGTTGAAAACTCAGGAACTATTAAATTTTAAACCTAGTTTTCTTAGTCATTTGGGGCAATCTCATGCAAATTAATATTTCTCAGAGTTATTAATTTTCAAGTGCAATAGGAAGATAATGATTATTTAACAGAAGGAAAATTGAGGAAGAGTAGGAGGAAGAAGAAATGCCAGCAATGACAATTACCACTTACCCAGCCTTATTTTGTATCAGAAGCATTGGGCTAAATGCTTTATTTTTTGTATTTATTTTAGGGTCTCACATGCATTAAATTGAATTAATCATGACACTTGGTACATTACGCTCTCTTAGCCCTGGTCTCCTAGTTATTTAGCCAGTTATCTTTAATTTAAAAAACACCTACAAATTTACAACCCAAAATAAATCTAAAATCCTGACAATAATCTACATCTAACTTTAAGGGTCCCTCTATCCCTTCCCCGAATCCACATGCTCTTTCTCCTTCCAGGCAAGGTAAACATCATCCTAAATCCTATGTTCATTTCCCTCTTGCTTTTCTTTTTAAACACTTTTATCAGACCTATATGTAATCTCATACTTATGTATTTTAATTATATTTTTAGCATCGTAAAAATATAACATGCTCTATGTAATCTCTTAAAGGTTCCTTTTTTTATCCAATATTATACTACATATTGCTAAGATTAATCCATACTTTTGTGTGCGACTGTAGTTATTTGTTCTGAATGCTGTATAATATGTTACTGCATGCATATACCACATTTTAGTGATCCATTATTGATGTTGATGGGATTTAGTTTGTTTCTAGATTTTTGTAATTTGAATTGTGCTGCTTTATAAACATGCTTGTGTCTCCTGTTATACATAAGAAACAAAGTTATTTGGGGTATTTAGGAGTAGAATTTGATGGTCATAGGGTATATTAATGTTCAACTTTCATTATGATAATGCCAAAATGTGTTCCAGAGGGATTGTAGCAATTTATATAAATTTTCCTACCAGTAACATACGAGAAATCATGTGGCTCCTCATTCCTGGGCTCTCTATTACATTCTGAAGAATTTTACATGTCTAACATTTGGCTTTTTCAGCCTGGTATCTTATCTGAACTACAGGATACAAAAGATATTTGAGTGGGTATTTCCTTAATTCTCCAAGGACAGTATATATCTAATACCATCTAGATTCATAGGAGAGAAGTTAATCCTTTATGTACAATGGATGCCTTAGGACCTTAGGAAATTAGCACTTTGTTCTTTCCAGGAACCCCAACTGCGAAAGGATGTCTGGTATTGCCACTTTTTATTTTTTGTCAATCAACTGGGTGTAAAAAAAAAAAAAACATTGTGATTAGATTTGCATTTGCATTTTATGGATTCATACTGATGTTAAATCTCTCTTCAAAAGTTAATTGGTCTTATGTGTTTGCAATTCTGTGAAATGTCTGTTCATGTCTTTGGTCCTTTTTTCTCTTTGATTGCTTATCCTTTTTTAATAATTCTGATGGGGGAGTGGAGAGAGAGAAGGAAGGAGGGGGTTGGGGGGTTACGGTGTTTGGCACACCTCCTGGGGGAGGAACACATTTATAAGAGGGACTTTGCCTGACAAATACAATTAGTGTAACCTGGTTCTTTGTACCCTCAATGAATCCCCAACAATAAAAAAATAATAATAATTCTGACAACTTCTTTATGTATTCTTGATATTTTTTTGTCAGTTGTGTTTTGTGAATATTTTCTCTCAGTTTATAACTTGTCTTTTCTCATTCTTTAAGGTGCATTTTGGTGAACAAAGTTTTAAATTTATTTACCAGTTTTTTATTTTACAGTCAATTTTGTTTGTGCCTTAAGACATTTTTTACTATTCCAAGGTTAGGAAGATATTACTTAACATTTTCTACTAAAAGTAGAATTTTTGAAATTTTATTTTTGAAATTTATACTCTTAATTGATACTGTATATGCTATAAGAAAGGATTTATTTTCATCTTTTTCCATATGGATAACCATTTTTCCAGCTCCATTTATTCAACAGTCTTTGTTTCCCACTGATTTGATATGTTCCCTATATGAATCAGTCTATTTCTGGTCTATTTATTATATTCTGAGGAATTTTACATACATTATCTCAAAATAAGCAATTTAACATTGATTATTCCATGTAATCCACAAAAAACACTTTATGAGGTAGGTGCTCTTTTCTCCATATGACAGGGTTAGGATACTGAAATTTAGAGACTCAAGTTACTTATTTAAGATCACAGACTAGTTTATGGTTGCTCCCAGCCCAGGATTCCAGAACCCAAGCTTTAAAGCCATAATCAACATTGGCTCTTATCCTACCACCTCATAAGGATGTTATGAAAGTATATTTCACTGGTAATAAACTTTATGTTTAGCTCTGCACTAGGTACAAGGAGGTAAAGTCAGTCGTAGTGTTGTAAAGGAAACTGAAACAGGCTTTCCCCAACCACCTATGTAACTTGTAGCCCTTGTTCATTCTGTGTACTGTTAACCTACTTTATTGTTTTTTAGGTAACTAAGTACTTTAACTTATATCTATTTGTTTATTTATCATCTGTCTCACTCACTAGAATGCATGCTCCATGAGGGCAAGAACAGACTATCACCTAAATCAGTGCTTGGTAGAGAATAGGCAGGTGACAAATATTTGTGGAATGAATGAATGTATCAGTGAATGAATGGATAGATGAATAAACAAATATGATGAGGTTTCTGTCTTTATAGAATGGATAATCTAGCAGAAAATGTTTTGAGTTTAAGAACAAAAATACTATGAAAATAAGAAAAAGTTATTCATTCAACACATTTACTGGCTGCCTGCTTTACATGTAGCACTGTGATGGGTACTGATCAAAGAAATATAAAGATGAATGTGACACAGCCCTTGCCTTCATGAACTTATAAGCTGGGAGAATCTATATAGCTACATAAATTTCTATAATATAGGACAAGAAATAGTGCTATAAAAGGGGAAAATATTAATTTGAACACAGAATTTAATTCAGACTGGGAGATCGTGGTAGGCTCATTGGTAAAGATGGCCATGTTGGAGCTGGGCCTTGGCAAGGTTTTTCTTCAAATAAGATGAAAATTGTGGAAGTACACTGTATATTTATTTAGTAAACATTACTACTTGCACATATCTTAACAAAAAGTATACAAAACTTTTGTTAAATCATTTTCATTTTGAGGGAGCAAATTAGATTTGCTTGTTAAGAGAAGAAGGATCTTCCGGGTAGAGGGACTAGACTGAAAGCACAGGTCATATTCCCGAAAGGAGTTCAGTGTTACTCTAACAAGGCTCAAAGGAGGTTGCCTGGTAAAACATGATAGTGGCTAGGATTTGAAGTCAAGAGCCTTCACACACGGCCTTACAGATCCTTACGAGTGCCCCCTCAACCAAATGCAAACTTCACAGAACAAATCCCTATATTAAAAGGATTTGGCCCATAAAATTTAGATTCAGTCAATAGGATCCAGAAGGCCACATGTGGCCCCATGCCTGCAAATTCCCCACTTGTGGTTCAGGCTATTTGAAACTTTTGTGATACTAAGTGATAATGGAGGCAGGCACACTATTACAGGCAGTTATTTTTCTTTTTCCCTTTTTCCTCACTTGCTGTTTTATTTCCTTTCTATTTTCTTTTTCCCATAGCAGAGTATAAAGAAAAAGAAAAGAGGATAAGGAGTCCTGAGACATGGGATCCAGTCATAGTTCTGCCACTGAACTGCTGCATGATGTTTGGAAATGTACTTAAATTATAAGCTGGGGGGGGGTGTAGGAGTAGTTTTCTAAAACTACACATATGCCCTTCTTATGAAAATATTTTTTATAAGCTGCTGCAATAGGAATACCTCCTTCTAGCTACCACAAACCCCTCATAAGGATCACTGCTGTAGTGCCAAACAGATATAAATGTAAGTGTACCTCTCAGGCATGTTGGTTATACAAACCCTGAACTAGATGACCTATCTTTCCCACCACACCAGTCCACTATCCACCACCTTGTTGTATTCTCTGATTCTTTTCTTATTCCCAACTACGTTTTCAGTTGAGCAGTAGACCTCTCTGTGGGGATTTCTTGGCTCTTTTGGAGATGCTTAGGGCTACAAATTCTTGTCCTGGAAGAAAAATAACCATGAGTGGCCAAAGAAATCTGAAAGACTTGAACACCTGCTCCAAAGCAAAGGGGATAGAATTACTGGGCTGTTGCTAAATTGTAAAAATAACTCAGGGGCTCTCTTGGAAGCAAAGATCCTTTCAAAGAGTAATTGTGAGAAATGGTATGAGTGTGTTGTGGGGAAGAAAAGGTGCAAAGAGAAAGAATTCAAAATTATAGAACCATCCTTGAAGATCTGATTCTTTAGAGCTTTCTTCACTGGTTCTAAACCTTAAACGTAGCTTGAATGGGGCTTACAGGGTAAGGTACAGAGGGGAAGATGATGATCACTTCAATATTCATAGCCATTTTTTTAAGCCTATGTACTCTCAAGAAAGCTTTAAATTATACAGAAATGAAAATGTACCTTCATAATGAAGCTCTATGGAGCCCAATTATTGGAGCAAGTGTTTATTGAATTAATTTTAGAAATATAATACCAACACTGCCTGTTTCACAATCTAGGGAAAGTATTTTCTTCTCAAGCTGTGTTCAGTCTACAACAGGAAGCCAATTATAACCCCAGAAAATTTCTCAGTGAAAAATGTGTCATTTCTTAGGACACTTAAGGATTAAACAGGCTTAAGCCCCAATCTCACTTTTTTCTTTTATTTTTGCCATCAATCCAGACCAAGATCATTTCCACTTATATAACTGAAAGGTGTCACTAACACTTGGACAAAAGAAATTTTGGAAAAGGACAAGGCACCTTTTTTGCTTACTTGAATGCCCACATCAGCTTTTCCTGAAAAAAGAGTATAATAATGGGGCTCCTGAGAGAAAAATTCAAGAAATAGGCACTGGTACTGATTAAATGAGGGTGAATTCAGCTTTATTACTTTTGTGTAAACTCAATAATTCTAACTAAAACCCAACAAATGTGGTCCCTTCCCTAGTATTCCTAGGGAAGTGTTTTTCATCAATGGAAGGGAATTACATCTATTTACCAGATGTGGGCACCTTATAGACTGAAGCCAGGTCTTACTCCAGTCTCAGTTTCTGCTAGAAATTAGCATATTTATTTACCTTCCAATCCAACATCACCTGACACACAGTAGGCATCCAATAAATGTTTGCTGAATAAACAAATATCAGCATATTATGTTTGCAATTGTCTACTGCTGAGAATACTTCCAAAATGGCTGCATAAATAGGCTAAATATTATGCTGACAGTTTTTTAAAAGTTTGATTAGCAAACTCTTTATTTCTTACATAAGACTAATTTTTACAGTCCTAAATAATATGGATAGGAATTTAAGAGATTTTCCATGTGCCAAAGGAAGAAGTTCCATTTTCCTTTATAGATACCAGACAGAACTTTTCCAGACCTCATTCTGTGTAACTGAACACTTTCACGTGGCAACCAAACATTCCAAATGCCTAAGTTGTCTGAGTGTCATAACAGAAGACAGCTGGGGACACAATGTTAGAATGACCGGAGTTTACACCATATTTGCATTCCCTTTAGCACATTCCAGATGCCACAGCTATGAGACAGGTGTGTCCTGCTACCCTATTTTTCTCTCAAAGAGCACCTGGAGCCAGTTTAGAAAATAAACCAAGAAGTTTACTGCCAATGATTAGAGGTGAAATGACTAAAATTTCTGATTCTACAATTAGGAAAACATGATGAGACATATGTAATTGCACTTTGAGGGGCAATGGGAAAGACTGTGACACTGGAGCTGCTCTGAAAAGTCCAGAAGGTGTGATTCTTCTATACTTTCTGGAATAACAGGGAAATCTACAAAAGGGAAATAACTATAAAACAGACTTGATGTGAAAGAACATAGCACAAACAATGTTAAAATACATGAGAAAACATCTGTAACACATTTAACAAAAAAGTACTAATTTATATGACATGAAAAGAACCTTTACAAGTCCACAATAAAAAAAAAAGAAAAAAATGGGTAAAGGATATTACAAATGACTGATAAAAGAAACACAGAGCTAGTAAACATACTTGAAAAATATGTGTAAATTCACTGTTCATCAGAGAAATGCAAACAAAGCAATAAGGAGCTGTCATTTTTGACCTGTCAAATTGGCAAAAATTCACAGGACTGATGATATCGTGTGCTGGCAAGAAGACAGAGAATGACTCTTTCAAATACCAGTGTTGGAAGTGTGATTTGGGAAGGCCTTCACAGAAGTCATCATGGTGTTATTAGTCGTCAAAATGTACAAAGCCCTTAACCCTTCCACTCTGCAATCTTCTTGGACCCTATTCTAGAGTAATACCTGCTCACACAAACAAAGAAGCATGCTCGTGGTTGTTCAATGCAGCTCTGTTTGTGGTGGCAGCAAATACACAGGAATAATCTAAATATCCACCAACAGGAGGATCCCAATAGTCAATTTCTCAATCCCTGATATGGCCCATGGGGCAGTTACTTAAAAGGGGGAGAGAAAATCAGGATAGAAATTCTCTTTGTGGGGGAGAGATTGGAAAATGTCACAAGAGTCTTCAGGGCTGCCAGAAATATCTGCGCCTTGTTTCAGGTGCTTGTTACTTGAGTGTGCTATTTGTTAAAGTTCATTGTCATATGATTGGTGTCATACACATATGATTGGTGTACTTTTATGTACTTCAATAAAAATATTTTTAAATTAAAAAACAGACAACCAAAAAAGAGATTTGGGAGACCACATGCTTTAGTAGTGGAAAGAAGACTGTAATAGGAAGAAGTTCTGAGTTCTAGCTCCTTTCTGCCCAAACTAGCTTGGGTCTTTAAACAAGTCACTTAGGCTGAATCATATTTGAGTTTCCTTACCTATAAAAACGAACATAATTATCTTGTGCTTAATGATAGAAGGATTGGTGTGCTCCCACTTAATGGGCACAATGTAAGGGAATATAGCGCACCTTTTGGGTGTGGGACACAACTACAAGACAGACTCTACCTACCAAATGCAAATATTGTAACCTCGTTGTTTGTACCTTCACATTAACCTTAAATTAAAAAAAAAAAAATACAAAAAAAAAATATATATAGAGAACTGGACCAGATGATTTTAGTACCTTTTCATTTCATAGTCTTTGACTCTTTGGTCTCTACCAGTTCTGGATAATATACCTCCTTTAAAGTTTTTGGATCTATCTTCTCTTTTCCATCCCTATTCCCATAACACTGATTCATATTTCACTTCTCTGGGCTATTTCAAAAATCTTCAAGTCTCTGCATCTCCAGTTTTTCTCCTTTACAATCTATGATAAACACTTTGGTTTGAGTATCTTCTCAAATTACAGCTCAGGTCTTATCACTACCTTCTTCAGAAACCATTAAAAGCAGTGGGGCACAGTGCAAAGTGCATTGGGCTGACTGTCATCTAAAAACCTGGGTTTGAATATTTGCTGGCTGTCTATTCTTGTGTAAGACAGTGAACCTCTGAATCTCATGTGTAAAATGAGAGTACAAATAGGACTTTCTTCACAAAGCTATGGTAAATGGACTTTCACCTGTTGGGGTGTCGAGTCCTAAGTCACACACAACTTCATTAACTAAGGGCCCAGAAGGAAGGAAGATAATTAGGTTCCTTAGCTACCACAACTTGACTCAAACACTTCTGGCAGTCTGAGCTGCAACACAAGGCTTTCCAATGGACTAACTGGTTGTTTGATAGGACAAAAAATGAAAGGCATCTCTGTCTTTATAGGCTATGCCACAGAGAGAGTGGCACCCCACAGCAAAGGACAACAGTCTTAATTGATGACGAGCCCTAGCCCGGAAGATCTTTAGTCCTCTCTGCACACACCTAATGTGATAAGAACCACTATACCAAGCACAAAATCAAGAGAAGCTGAAATTGTGTGGTTACCTTGCTGAGATAATTTGGGATGTATTAGTCAATGTTTTTCAGGCTGTTCATCCTAGATCAGGGTAATTATGAAGGGGAATAAAAAGGCCAGATTAGAAAATACCTTGCCAGCAGAACCACTATATTTATATGAGATGATATTTGAATCAGTATCTGAAAACAATATGTAGTTACGACTTGTTGCCTGCTCAGACTTTATGCAAAGTTCTGAAACAAACTGAGCACTTAGCATTCATCTCAGAGGGAAAGGCTGGTCCCTTGGTTTGTCACACACGTCTTTTAAACACTCTTGCCAGATATAAAGGCCACTCATGCTGGAGATACCCTTCATATTATAAGACTTACACAATCTCCAGGAACTAATCTTGGGGAAAGAAGGCCTATTTTCAACTTGGTCTGTTCTCTTTCCAATGAAATAAACTAAGCATCTTCTGAAATTTTACCTACTTCTCCCAAAGCTTCCTTGATTATCAAGAGGAAAGAAGATGACTTCTTTAGCCTCACACTTATCTGACATGGAATTTCATGAAATGCCTACTTTTCATCCCAATTGTGCACTTGCACTCAATTTTTTACCTTGCATAGTGCCCAGCACATAATAGCCACTCAGAAAATATTTGCTCTTATTTACTAGGTATTCACTATGAATAGTCTCTCTTATAGTATTCAGCATAATTAAAATAATTCATTATTTATATAGTTATTTGCTTAATAACTGGCTTCCTAACTATACTGTGAACATCACCAGGCCAGGATTGACTTATGTCTTCTTTCCAGCTTATTGGGGTAGCTTAATGCCTACCACAGTGCCTCACAGTTATTAAGACTAAGTAAATATTTACTGAAGAAAAGAATACTTTGCTCTGAAGAAGACAGGTACACGGCCTACAGACATATTAAAAAAAAATGCTCATCATTCTTAATCATCAGAGAAATGCAAATCAAAACCACTTTGAGATATCATCTAACTCCAGTAAGATTAGTCCACATCACAAAATCCCAAGACCAGAGATGTTGGTGGGGATGTGAAGAAAAGGGAACACTTCTACACTGCTCGTGGGAATGCACACTAATACGTTCCTTTTGGAAAGATGTTTGGAGAACACGCAGAGATCTAAAAATAGACCTGCCATTTGATCCTACAATTCCTCTACTAGGTATATATCCAGAAGACCCTAAAACACATAATAACAAAGATATTTGTACCAGAATGTTTATTGCAGCCCAATTCATAATTGTTAAGTCATAGAAAAAGCCCAAGTGCTCATCGACCCACAAATGGATTAATAAATTGTGGTATATGTACACCATAGAATATTATGCAGCCTTAAAGAAACATGGAGACTTTACCTCTTTCATGTTTACATGGATGGAGCTGGGACATATTCTTCTTAGCAAAGTATCTCAAGAATGGAAGAAAAAGTATCCAATGTACTCAGCCCTACTATGAAATCAATTTATAGCTTTCATATGAAAACTATAACCCAATTATAGCCCAAGAAGAAGGGAAAAGGGGGGGAAGATGGGGAGAGGAGGAAATTGGTAGGACCATAAGCATCTTACAAGGGTACATGTGAAAGTTACTAAATGTAGAATATAAATGTCTTAACATAATAACTAAGAAAATGCCGTGAAGGCTATGTTAACCAGTTTGATGAAAATATTTCAAATTGTATATAAAACCAGCATATTATACCCCATGATTGCACTAATGTACACAGCTATGATTTAATAAAAAAGAAAAAACACTTTGTACTAAGCACTGTTTATCTCCTCACTGAATCCTAAAAATACCCTATACACTTGGTATTATTATCTCTATTTTGTAGGTGAGGAAACTAGGCTCAAAGAGCTCAATAGTTTTAGTGGGTAAGAGCCAGGATTCTGAACACATTCTCTTAACAACTGTTACTCTGCCTTCTTCTTTTAATTCTGGGTCTACCATTTACTAGTTGAAGCTTGGGAAAGTTTGTTTCGTAAGTTTTCCAAGCCTCAGTTTTTTAAAAATTGTAAACAAAGGAGGGAATGATGTCTATTTTATAGATTTTTTTTTATTAAGTTTGCTTGAGTCTGAATATGTATAGCACTTGGTCATAGTGGTCGGCATATAATCAGTATTTTAAAAAAGCTTCTGCTGCTGCTATTGTTGCTGTTGAATCAAATATTCAGAAGAAAGTGACTGTGGGTAGGGAATGCTACCTGCTGAAACCTGCCACCTCCAACCAAATTAGTATACTTTGTTTCTTCAATTAAGCATATCACCAATGGCTTTATGTATTTCTCATCAACTCTCACCACATTCCATAAAACAGCTTACATGTGAAAGTTGCTTTTGCTTAAAATTCAAATGTAGAATCAGCAAAATATTTTTAAATGAATTCTACTACACAAGCAATTGCTCAATGTCAAATACTACGACCTACTTGGCTTAAATTGAATAGCTCACATTATGGAGAATATTAAAGATTGGAAAAAAAAAAATATCAAGTCTGTTCCCTAGCCCACGACAAGAGAGAATTTCATCACCCCGGATTTTTATTTCTATAGATAATAGACATCAGGAAATAGAGTGGAACAAGAGGAAATTGCAAATTAAGTGGTCTCTTCTTTCTGTGCAGAGACACCTAGAGAGGTCAACATTCACACAACCCCTTTATTTACTGTCTTTTGGTCTACTCCTTCACTGTCACTTCTGTCACTTCAGTTTTTAACAGAAGACTCTACACACATTCTGTCGCAGACTACAAACATCCAACATTCTGAAACACAGTAGCCTCGGTACACGCAGTTCCTCTGATACCATAAAATTAGCTGCACTGGTTCTCAAGCCTGGCTGCATACTGGAATCATCTGGAGTACTCTTACATACCACTGACACCTGTCCCCATCTCCATTCAGTTGATTTGAGACACTGATTTTAGATTTCCCTAAGTTTGAATCTCACCTCCTCTTCTTATTATTTGGACATTTAGCCTCTGTGTTTAGATTTCCTTATCTGCAAAGTGAGGATAATAATTGTATTTACCTCAAAGGTTTGCTGTGAAAATCAAATAAGTTAACACATTTGAAATACTTATAACTATCTGGCACACAGGTGTTCCATAGGTATTAGCTGTTATTATTATCAATAAAACAGTATTTTAATTGCTGTACTTTGGTGTCATGGAAGAGATGGGAAGATTTACAGAGCTTGCAACCACATGTGAATGACAATGCTGAAATGACAGCAGAAGTGTTCTGTGTTGAAAATTCATGAAAATGATATCTCTTCAGTCAGTGTAAGGTAATATTTTAAGGATATATTAGATGATATGAGGTTGACTCATTTGCTTTTTTGTCTTGATTTTATACCTTGAGAAGTAAAAATCTAAATGTAACATATGAACCTATTTATTTATACCAGTGAATTTTCAACTGGTGTGCTGTGAAAATTTTTAAAGATCATTAATTAAATTATTTTTGAAAGATGTTTAAAAAAAAAGATGTTCAAAGCACAGTAAGTATATTCTTTTTTTTTTTTAACTCTTTCTTTTTATCAACATAACTTAAGTGTGCTATGGAAGGCCTTTTTCAAATTAAAAAATATTTTATTGCCTCTGGGTGACATTTTAATTTATATTGACATTTATATGCATATACACATATGATGTGTGTGTATGTGAGGTGGAAGTTTAACTATAGGCTCAACTGTGCTGTGATATAAAAAAGGTTGAATAACCCTCATTTATTGCATTATTATGGACTGTTATTGCCAGTTTATCTGTTATAAAAACACCTCAGGGATAGGACTTAGAAATCAAAAGTCATGTTAATTTTAAAATAAACAGTGATGTTGGAGGTTGTACGGTTTCTTGTCCCACTTGTCACCATTCCACGGGGAGGAAGAAATTTCCACTATGTTTGTGAATGGGGACAGAAAGGACTGTAGAAACTTCTCAGGATCGATTTATCTGATGGGTAAGATTCAAATAAAGATAAGTGCTCATTCATGGCCTATCCTGTGCATTCTGGCTCTCAGGTCCAAATGCCTTCCAATTGAGATGATTCCCTTGCTTTGATAAAGTGAGCAGAGCCTAGTCAGGGCACAGGCACTCATTGTCTTCTAGAGGCAGGCCCATAGGCCCACTTTGCTCTTGATTTCTAGCTTCCACCAAACTGTGACACAGGTCACTTTCAATAGCACCAGGAGTAACTGGTCTGCTGTGCAGACTCAGTCTTCTCCACAGGTGTGTAGCGAGGTATGCTTTTGGAGCTGGAGGTGGTAGGAAGTCTCACTACTCTTAGGCACAAGCCATGATCTTCAATCCAGTTTTACTTATAATAAGGCTCCTACTGTATTTGATTCCTCACAGGGATTTTTGTGCTTTTTTTCAGTTTTACTCTGAACTGGGAGGAGAAAAGCAGTGTGGTTATTTCATGCTTTCAAGTCCTAACAAGCAGAGCAGTAACCATAAAAGTATTAGCTGACAGATTTCAAAACACCTTTCCCATTAAAGAGATGTGGAAACTAAGGCTTATAAATTGCTTCTGTGATTTTCCTGAGGTCAAAAGGCTAATAATAAGTGGTAAATCCAGTATGAGACCTGCAGTCTTCAGACTGAGTGTGCTCATTTCTCTTATTAAGGTCAGGGAGAACTTTTCAGGCCCAAAAGACAAGGATGACAGTTGCTTTGAGCGCATAACTAAGCTAACAGGACAAAAACCCTCCCCAAATCTAAGACTCCTCTTATTTTGAAATTGTGTTTTTCTCACCTAAAACTTGTTTTTTCCAGACAAATCTTTGCCCAAATCCAAAAATTGGAACACATTCTCTAGACAAAATCATGCAACAAAGTCACAACAAAACATAAAATGTCACCCAGAATCACAACAAAACATAACATTTTATTAAACTATAAAATGTTTTTCTATCTGGATGGAGTGGCTTAAAGGGTAGGCTTGGATGGGGGATATAAATTGTCCCCTGCCAAGTAAGCAGGCATCACAAAGAGTTTCTTCAGTGATTTGCTGAGTTGCCTGAGTTCAGCTCTACACAAGCAATTCCCTCATAGGTGTTTCCCAGTCTCAAACTCCTTTCTATCTCGAGTAGAAAGGGCCCTTTCCTGTGTACAGCCAGAACAGATATGTGGCCTCATATACCTCTGGGTTAGCTTGCTACAAATCTCATAATACTGTTAGCATAGGAGAAGTTAACACTTCTAGGTTACTGTTAAGCTTTCTACAGTAAAACCAAATCAAGCATATGCCATGGCCCTAGCCAATTTGAAATGATTACATGGGTCAGGTTATAACTAGTTCTCATTTTGCCATGAATTAATTAACCATGCGACTTTAGACAAATTCCTTCTCTGGGGCTCAATTTCTTCATTTGCAAAAATGACAGGTGGGGTTGCCTCCAACTCTAAAATACTAGGAGAGGTGGGGAACCTGCAACCTTCAAGGCCACATGTGACCCTTTAGATTCCTACATGTAGCCCCTCGACCAAATCCATCCTTCACTGAACAAATCCTTTTAATAAAGGATTATTAAAAGGACTTGTTCCATAAAATTTGGATTCAGTCAAAAGGCTACACTCAAAGGATCCAGAAGGCCACAGGTTCCCCACCCCTGCCTGACTTCCATTTTGTGTCTGCCGAGAGAAGAACTCTTAAAGACTTAAGTACAATGAAGTTACAAAGTTATTCCAAAGCTATTCCAATAATTGGGGCGACCTAAGAGAGATGTATTTGCATTTTTCAATCCTGCCTCTTTTGTGCCACCCTCAGTCTCCCCTCCCCCAGACAGTCCTTGAAGATAAAAATTTCACACTGAGTTTCTATCAGACCTGAGAAAGAAAGAAGTCAGCTTACTTTTTTGATCCTCTAGTTATTGAGATAATGATTTTATTTCTTGAAACTGTAATCAGATAAAAATGTCTAAAGGACTAAAGAAATGGAGTAGGGCTATTAGTCTACCTTTTTTTCCTTATTTTAATTCCATCTGAAGGAACAATAGGCTCTTCTTGCCTTTGGCAATATCATAATTCAGCTGACATGCTAGAAATATCACACACCAAGATATAAAATGGTGGCATTTTCTTTCTTTAAAACAATCATGCTTTCATTTGTGGGCTTCAAAGCACATGTGAAATAAAAGGCTCATGTGAGTCTGAGGTAAATCAAAGGGCGTTAAGTGTCATAGAAAAGTTTCCTGGTTCATAGCCCTTCTACATAAAAAAGGAAACAAAAGTACTCCAGGCAGATGAATGTTCATCTCATTTTTATATTTCTCTTCCAAGTGAGCTTAAACAACTTCTCTGACAACCCATTTTTTTTTTGTATGTTAACTTTTTTCTTTTTTTTTAAATTAAATCATAGCTGTGTACATTGATATGATCATAAACCGTTTGACACATTTTTATCACATTGGACAACCCAGTTTTTACAGAGTTCTCTTTCTTATATCTAACTGAATCTCTTCTTACTGCTCTTATTAATATAGCCTTGGTAGTGCTAGAACAGTCTTTATAAAGTTAAGTCTCATTTGACTCCCAGAAATTGTAAAGGAAACCTTGAGAATTGAGTTAGGAGGTCTATGATCAAGGCTAAATACTTTCTGGAGGTCCTTATCTTAATATAACATTCCTGGTGATACTAGTCCGCCTTGGGCAAAGCCATTTCTCTTTTCTGCTTTTTAGTACCTCATCTGTAAAATGCAGTAAGTATGAAAATACATTAAAGGAAAAAGAATCACCATACTGATACAAATTATTATTGATTTGAAGGTTCTTCCTGGAGATCTTGAATACCTGGGATTTAATTATTCTTGCAAAAGGAAAACGTTTGAAGATCCCTCTTTTCATACTGAACTATTCATTACTCACATGAACTTCGGCAATACGACTCAGTACTGGGTATCATGTATTTAAGCACAAATCTATCTTTTAACATAGGCCTATTGAAAAAAGACAATGGAAATAGGACTACATCCACATATGAATGCTCACTTTGGTACCATAATTATTCTCCATCAGTTGTCTACTTTTCTAGAGACAGAACTGACACTTGAATATCAGTATACCATGATGTTGCTTAAAATAATGCATTCCATTTTAGTCACTATCTGGCTTTGTTGACTCATGGATTCTTCCACTTTAGTGAAAGTATTTGATGAAAGGGTTCATATCTGCTTCTACATATCCAAATGGCTCTCAAACCAGGAGGCAGATGGTATCTTTGGGAAAGGAACTTGGCTTTATGATTTTACATGGGTTTAACAATCTACTCTTTTGCCATAGAGTACCATCTGAATAAGTAGATGCACTGCTAGCTTAAACAATTTGTGTAGCTGCAGCATCATTGAGGAGATATTTCCTTGAAGAAAGGGTAAAATTTGAAAGCAGACATACTCTGAAGAATTCTGACCTCACTTTAGGATAAAAGTTACATACCAGCCAGATCCACAAAGAAGGAGTTTCTAGTCAGATATAGCAGTAATATCTACTCCAGATTACTGATCTACTTCATGGACAGTTGAGGCAGTATATCCAAACTCTACCTATCACTTTCCCTTGGGCACTTATGAAATTTCATCTGGTAATGAGGCAAGGATTCCATTAGGGCCAGATATTCTTTACACATGCACCTAGATTTGATTTGTGACGGCTTGAGTTTGACCTTTAGAGATAAGTGAGCCTGTGATCAATATTAGATACCAAGTACCCAGTCTTGTGCAAAGTTCTACTCAGAGATTGACAAGAAAAAGATAAAAAAACACAAAGGCAAAGAGAAAGCAATTCTTCAGTCAAATAGATGATCAATCAATAAATAGTTCTTGAGCATCAATTCTCTGCAAGATACCAAATATGCTAAAATACATAAGTCAGGGGCCCTTCCCACAAGAGGCAGATGACTGAGTTGTAAGACTAAAACATAAATGTGTAAACAGACAAGCAATAGTTTAAGGGTTTGTAATCAGTGTCAAGTGATTCATGTGAATATAATAACCAAGGGATTTCAGAAGTACGAGAGAATACTTCTAACTAGGATTCCTGGAGAAAATAAGACTTGTCCGAGGCACTAGGACAAGATTTTGACAGGTGAAAGAAGAATTTACAAGGCAGGGGAAATGACTGGCATAATTTAGGTACTAAGGTAGGTAAGCACAATGCCTCTGAAGAAAAGTACTGGATCAATTTGGCTGAAATATAAGACTTATTTTGTGGAATAGAAGAAAAGAAAAATCTGAAAACAGGAACCATGAGATCTCAGAGCCTAAAGAGATCCTACAGAATATCATCAAATCCAGGCTCTGATCACTTTATTATAATCAATTTTTCACACAAACACAGTTTTCCCTAGTCTGCCACCAATGTTTAAAATGCATTTTAGTAAAGGGCTTAGATTCCTAATATTTACAGACATAATAATGACTGCATAGTAGTTAGAAATAGGCTTTGGAGTTGCATGCCTGGCTAAATTGTTTGCTAGATGTTCAATCTTGGGTAAGTTTAACCTTTACTTCTTCATATACAATTGTGGATAATAGTAACCTCATAGTTGGGGGAGAATAAAAAGGAGAAGGCTTGAAGGATATAGAAAAGGAAGAAGAACCTACAAAGTATATTGTCAAGAAAGACGAAAGTAGAATCGAAGGAAGGGGGATTATTAATAGCATCAAAGAAACAAAGGTCAAGGTGGTTGAGACCTGTCAAAAGGTCACTGAAATTGACAATTTGGAGGTCAAAATCATATCACAACGAAGATATTTGTATCAGAATATTTACTGCAGCCCTATTTACAATTGCTAAGTCATGGAAAAAACCCAAGTGCCCATCGATTCACAAATGGACTAAGAACTTGGGGTATATGTATACTATGGTATATTATGCAGCCTTAAAGAAAGATGGAGACTTTACCTCCTTTGTGTTTACCTGGATAGAGCTGGAACATATCCTTCTTAGTAAAGTATCCCAAGAATGGAAGAAAAAGTATCCAATG